>CALNHX010007185.1:27500-50307 GCA_940337035.1 Agriotes lineatus
GGCCTGATGTGTGGAGCTGCCGGAAAAATCCTGCCACTCTATGCCTCCCCACGATGCTGCTCACTGATGTCGCAGGAATTCGCCAACTGCCGAACCTGCCTCGGAACGCAAAAAACTCAAATACCTGGAATCTCTTGCCTCCAATTGTGCTGATACACTCGAATTCGCTGATTCCGATGGTGCTATTAAATTTTTTATACGTTTATGCCTTCTATTAAATTTTTATCATTAAAGATAGAGTAAAAACCAAGCACTTTCATCAATTTATTGAAAACAATCGCTATTTTTCGGTTATTGACAAAACACTGTCTACAGATTTGAATTGTAGGAAATCAACCAGGTACAAAAACATAACTTATAATCTAATTTTAACAATTTTATCAGTTAATTACAAACTCTTATGTACTAAAATTATTGTCTTTTGGAATTGTTTATTTCTCAATGTTTTTTAATGCGCCACTCACTTCATTTTTATAACACTTAAATGCCCATTGTTTATCACTGCACTGACTAGTTTTTTAATCCACCAACATTGTCTAATTTCTTGTTTATTTGAATTCCATCTAATGTCCTGCTATTTCAATCTCTTCAAATCCCCAAGTCTTGTATTTTCATGTGATAAATGACTTGCCTGGCTTTTCTATGTTCTTTGCCTTATTCTTCTCGTCATTCTTGTTCTCACCTTTATTAAAAATGTTCATTTGCTATCCATTCTCTAATGACTTTACTCTCTACGCTTCCATTTTTTAAGCTGTGTCTAACTTTAACTTTTTGTGTCCCAATTCTTAATTAATTTAGGTTCGGCTTTTAGTTTGTGCGAATCTATTATATTATGATTAAACTTATCTTGCTAAACCCAATACACGGAATTTGAGCTTCCATATTTCTGTGTCTATTCAATTACAATCAATTTCATTGGCGAATTATACCAGTGTTAATATGATTTGGCAATTTATGTGAATTTTCTCAGATGCTTGCATTATTACAACTCTGTGCTTTAATGATTTAATTTGCTATTTGCTTGTACTGCAATCAGAGCCGATTTGAGGGCCAAATACCATCGCAATATATACATCGCATTTATCCATAAGCGAAGCAAAACTTGACAAGGAGAGGGAGAATAAATGTACACTTAAATATATGCTTTATTTAATTAATATACACATCTTATTTATACATAAGTGAAGACAGAACTTAACAAAGTGTAAGTATTAATATAGTCTTGAGGTGTTGTTGAAGGCCAGGGACCGGAACATCGACCGCTTCTCCAACCAACGGCTTCACCATTTTGAGCTTTTCTGATATTTTCCTCAAGCCATTTAAAAATATCTGTGTGGTGGCAGTGTACAACGCTAGGCTGAAATATATAGCTTATATGGTTAGTATTTAAATATTCGAACATGTTTATAATGTGCTTGGTGGACAGTAACCCCAAGGTAAAGTGTCAGTATACATACAGTTTACTATTCTTTTGTCATCATGTGGGTCTAAAGCCTTTTTTCTTTGTTTTAAAGAAAATACGTTGTGGGTTTTTGATCTAATTGTTCTCTGATCGCAAAATACTGTTTCGTTATTAAACAGGCAGTCTTTGTAATCGTCAAATGTAATTCTATTTAAAGCAGCTCTGGTAATACCTTTAGCTTTCTTTGAAATTTTAAATTCTCCATTCTCAGCATCCTCTAATGTTTTGAAAGCATACAATTTTGCACGTAGACCAACAAATTCGGTAATTATTTTACCACACATTTCGTCCTTCATTAGACCTATTACTTTTTTATTAACTTGTGGAAGGTTATATGGATTGTTCGGAGGATAATCGCTTGTATCAAATTTGTGAATATTTTCCCGTATAAAATCGGATATATATATTTTTTTTTTTTTTTAATATAGAATTTATTGCCAGATCAGCAAGACGTGTGCTATACATGGCATTGTTAATTATTAATATAATCGTAATACATGAGTTTAATGAGGTCGGCGTCTGAGGCCCCTCTGTCACTAAGGTCCTATTCTATATCATACTTTACATAAACAGCACTATTAATTATGTTCAGGTTCAGAGTCACTGGAAGTAGAGTCACTTATTGATGGTTGTAGGAGATCACTCGGAAGTTTTCTCTTTAGCCTCGTGTGAATGGAGCGTTGGCCAATGGTATAGTGAACCGCACCGCTGCACAGATGTAGGTTGTGGTAAAAATGTTTCGAGGAGTTGAGTATATAATTTTCTATCAATGGGACGTCTAGTTCACGATGAATTTGCTTATTTCTAACAAACCATGGAGCGTTTACGATTATGCGTAGGATCTTATTTTGAATTGTTTGCAATTTCTTAATGTTGGTTTTTGATGTTGCTCCCCAAACATTGCAACCGTATGTAATTATTGGTCTTAGTATCGCAGTGTATAGTAGTTTCCCGCACTGTGTTTTTAAGGAAGATTTTTTATTAATTAGAGGGTATAACATACCTAACCTAGCATAGCATTCTGTAAGTTTCTTATTAATGTGGTAACTCCACGTAAGTTTCCGGTCCATGTAAACTCCTAGATATCTTATTGTTTTATCCTTTGGATTCCATATAATTTCTCGATCATTAATTACTATATTTGGTGGATCAATAGGTCGTCGCAGAGTAAAGATCTTTGTCTCGCACTTGTCTGGATTAATGTTCGTGCACCATTTTGTAAACCATTTAATTATCTTATCAACGCTTTCTTGCAGTTTATGTTTGACTATGTTTATGTCACAGTCTTGAGAAATAATAGCCGTGTCATCAGCATACATAGCTATTTCTGAGTCCTTAGGTTCCGGAATGTCAAACATAAAGATATTATATAATATTGGTCCTAATATGGATCCTTGTGGTACTCCTGCATGTATGTCTGTAGCTGTGGAAAGCGTCGTACCAATTCGCACTCTGAATGTTCTGTTGATTAGAAATGATGAGATTAATTTTTGAAGATATGAAGGTAGCTTCATTTGCATGATTTTGAATCGTAACCCATCTATCCAGACACGATCAAACGCTTGTGCGACGTCTAGGAAGGCAATTGCAGTATGTTGTTTGTTTTCAAATCCACGTTCAATTGCTTCAGTAATTCGAAGAAGTTGGTGAGTTGTGGAGTGCCCACTTTTAAAACCAAATTGAAAAGGTGGGAGTAAGTTTTTTTCCTTAAGGTGATTAACGAGTCGAGTTTGGATTATCCGTTCTAACAGTTTAGATAATGTTGACAGAAGGCTTATCGGTCGGTAGCCTGACGGGGAGTCGAGAGTTTTTCCTGGTTTGTGAAACACTAGTATTACCGCCTCTTTCCACATGTCAGGGAAATAGCCCAGGCGCATACATGCATTAAATGTTGTTGCAAGCAATGCTATAGCTTTATTTGGTAAATTTTTAATTGCTATATTTGGTATCATGTCTGAGCCTGGTGACTTTTTAACTTTAAGTCTTTTAATACTCTGTTGGATCTCATGCGGTGATGTGGGTTTGAATATTTGTGAATTTTCGGAATCCTTATTTTGGATGGTTGACTCAACGTGCTGCATAAATTCTTCGTTTTCTTCGTTTATTACTGTTGTAAACGTCTGTTTCAGGTGGTTCGCAAAAACTGCACATTTATCCGAATCTTCATAGTACACTTGATTATTTATTCGCAGTGGAGGGATAATAGTTGGTTGTCTGAGGATTCTTTTTGTCGCAGTCCAAAGATTTGGATCATTAGGGGATATATCGCATAAGTATGACTGATAAGTTTCTATCTGAAATTTGTCTAGTTCTTGTTTGACTCGCCTCATTAGTTCATTTAGTGCAATTTTTGCATTTGGATCCCTTGTTCTCTGCCACCGTCGTCTAACTCGGTTTTTTTCTCTTATTAGATTTAATATATACATTGGCGGGTGTAAATAGTTCGGGCGTTTTTGCGGCTGAGTGGTGATTGTAGATCTGTTAACTGATTCTTTAATACTATCAGTAAGTATACCCAGTATGTTGTCTATTTCTTGTTTTGAGTTAAGCGCTATCGGGCATGTTATTAATCTGTTAATGTTTTCTTTATATATATCCCAGTCAATTGGTCCATTGATGAGCCTCGGAAGTTTCGGAATTATTTTCGGGTAGTTATTAAATGTCATGACAATTGGCAGATGATCAGAGTCAAGCTCTGTTAGCACTACCTGATGTATTGGTTTGTTAAAATTTTTATGTAGTACAATATCCAATATATCAGGTTGATGATCTGTTCTATATGGATACCGCGTTGGCTCGGATGGTGCCATAATATGTACGTTGTGTGCAGTCGAAAGGTTATGCAGTTTTATTCCATTGGGATTAGTCACTCTGCATCCCCAAATAGTATGTTTGCAGTTTAGGTCTCCTATGAGCAGAGTTGGTAGTTGTTCTTCAAAAACTGCCATGATGTCTGTTGGGATTAATGGTTTGTTTGGAGGTTTGTATGCACATACAATTTTAAGGGTACTGTTGTCTAACATTCTGAGCTTAATTGCAATGGCTTCGAGGGTTATCAGTTGCTCTATGTCAGTCGGATATGTCATTAAGGTGCGTCTAATGATTATCGCAACTCCTCCTGCACCATAGGAGTTATTCCTGTCGTTACGGTATATATTATATTTGGGTATTCTGAATTTTTCATTTTCTATCAGGTGAGTTTCAGTAACGCAGGCGATGTCAATATTATGTCTATCCAAAAAGGCTATAAATAATGATCTTTGGTTTTTTAGACCGTTCGCATTCCAATTTGTTATTGTTAAATTAGTGATTAGTTTCTGATTATTTGCCATTGATGAATAACATTGGGATTGCTGACATGAAGAAGTCTTTTATTGTGGCTATGTGTGGAGTAATTAAATCTAAGATTATTTGTAGTATTTGCTGTATGAACGGATTTGATGATTGTTCCGTAGATTGAGGATTTGAGTTGTTATCAATAGAGTTTTTGGAGTTTTTAAGAGCATTTAGGTATGTATTGTTGGATGTAATATTGCCTATACTGGAGGCGTTTGGTCTTTCTGGGTGAATTTTTGGATTATTCAAGTTGTTAGGAGTTCTTCGTGTGAAAGCTGTATTTTTGGATTGACTAATTTGTTTATAGTAGCTACAACCTTTATAATTAGCTGTGTGTTCGGCTCCACAGTTCACACATTTAGGTTTTTCTTCTTTAGTTTTAGTGCATTGGGAATAGTGATGATTGCCCGCGCATTTGACACAGCGAGGCTGTAGAAAACAATAATTTTTAGTGTGCGCATAGCGCTGACATTTTGTGCACTGGGGTATGTCGCTGTTTTTCCGGCGTGGCTCTACTTTAACCACACAGTGTGCGAGTTTTGTTAAATTAAAGATGTTTTTGGATTCAATAGAAAGTGGCAATTCAGCTACAACTAACGGCATCGGTAATTTATTTTTATTTAGCAAGCGTGTTATTTTGCTTACTGGGTGTTTGAGTTCGGTTAATTCTTGGCGTATTTCGTTTTCACTAAAGGATATGGGGACGTTTCTAATAATCACTTCTAATTTAGTATTTTCAGGGTTGTGGAATGTATGATACTCCAGTTTATGGTCGTCATAATATTTGGTAAGTTGGCGGTAATCGTCTATGCATTCTAAGTTTATTTTTAGTTGACTTCCTTTTAAGGATGTTGTAAAATCCTTTTTAGCAATGTTTTTTATGTCTTTAATTACTTCTTGATAATTACTAGAGTTATGTAGAAACACTGGTGGAATTTTTGTTTTAGTGGGCTCTGTGGCGCATTTACCATTGTTTGTTGGTTGTGAGGTAGATTGTTGCGTTTCTTGTTCCTGTTGTAGCGCTGCAAATTTATTATTTGCCAAGAGTTTTCCGCTATCGAAAAGGTATCGTTTTTTTGGATCAGGATCTATTGATGTCGAGTCAAGGTCTAGGCTGCGTTTAGATAATACTGTATGATTGGTTTCCATTGGGATGGTTTGATTACCGAGGTATATTAGTGTAGGAGGTTTGATTGGAGTGTTTGTCATTAATGCTAGCTAATTGTTAGGTACGAAATACTAATCCGAGGCTCAAGGCCTGTATTCCTATTATTATATGTTAATTTTAAAAACAAAATTTATTTTCACCTTAATTGTTGATACGTTATCACTCGGGGTACGGTTATCACTGTCACTGCGGTCAGACGTCCGCTCGTGGCGATTTCTCGTACAAGACCTGTGCCAAAATCCCCGCGCAGACCTGTACAGAAACCCCCGCGCATCCTAGCGATCCAGGTTGTTTCCACATCGCGGACACCGTCATCACCCCCGCACAACTGGAATAGGTGTCACCACTATCCCCGTCGCCACCTCAAATTTTGTCTCATTAAAATAGAAATTAAGTTAGGTAATAAACTTATACATGTAATTTTTAAGATTAAAATAAAAGACTTTTTATTTTAATATGTGTTTTTATTCCATTAATATATACATCGCATTTATCCATAAGCGAAGCAAAACTTGACAAGGAGAGGGAGAATAAATGTACACTTAAATATATGCTTTATTTAATTAATATACACATCTTATTTATACATAAGTGAAGACAGAACTTAACAAAGTGTAAGTATTAATATAGTCTTGAGGTGTTGTTGAAGGCCAGGGACCGGAACATCGACCGCTTCTCCAACCAACGGCTTCACCATTTTGAGCTTTTCTGATATTTTCCTCAAGCCATTTAAAAATATCTGTGTGGTGGCAGTGTACAACGCTAGGCTGAAATATATAGCTTATATGGTTAGTATTTAAATATTCGAACATGTTTATAATGTGCTTGGTGGACAGTAACCCCAAGGTAAAGTGTCAGTATACATACAGTTTACTATTCTTTTGTCATCATGTGGGTCTAAAGCCTTTTTTCTTTGTTTTAAAGAAAATACGTTGTGGGTTTTTGATCTAATTGCTCTCTGATCGCAAAATACTGTTTCGTTATTAAACAGGCAGTCTTTGTAATCGTCAAATGTAATTCTATTCAAAGCAGCTCTGGTAATACCTTTAGCTTTCTTTGAAATTTTAAATTCTCCATTCTCAGCATCCTCTAATGTTTTGAAAGCATACAATTTTGCACGTAGACCAACAAATTCGGTAATTATTTTACCACACATTTCGTCCTTCATTAGACCTATTACTTTTTATTAACTTGTGGAAGGTTATATGGATTGTGTAGCAGTACATATCGTAGCTTCTACAGGAATATCGTTCAATATTAATTAATCCTAATAGATAGGCAACTTTAAGCGCAAGACCAGTAGGAGGGGTTGCCTACCCTTTTTGAAATTTAATTTAGAAGGCCCATGGTTACGTTAATAAAAGAACAATAAATAACAAAAATTATTACTTCCTGTTTAATTGAGAAAGCAAAAGGGCGCTTCTCTATACAGAAGCGAAGCAAATTGAAAATCCTAGCTTAGAAAGGATACAAGCAGACAATAGTAAGCCTTTATTTAACTCATACAGCATAGTATTAAAACATAATAATTTTTCAGGCAGATAGGATAAATTCCACAAACATTTTCTTTCTGAAAAGGGCAGTTATTATATAACTGGTAGGTAGACAGCAAACTAATACATACAAATCGTAATAGAGGGTTTTCCTTGATTCAGCTCTTAGTGTCACCTCTTTGACCACCAGCTCTTAGGGCTTCCTCTTTGACTACCAGCTCGTCGGTCTTTTTCATTTGACGCCAGTTCTGGTCAGTTGTATATTCGCCATGGAGAAGTGTGTCGATAAGTTACGAGCGATAAGGAAAAGAGAAGACGCAATTAGAAATCTATAACCAGTTAGGAGATCACTCACCAGTCAAGGGCAACTTCTTTGGTTCGATGAGGAGTTCTTCATAGTTAATGTTGGCAGATGGAGAGGTCCAGGTTCAAGGGTTCTCTGCATTAACCGTATGTTAGTCCTGAAAGGGTTTAATATCGTTAGTTAGACTTAAACCCGCGTCATAGCTTAAATATAATTAAATTAGGGCGTAAGCCTTAAGAATATTCAATAACAGATTAGTTTCAAGTAAAAACAATAGTTACTTACCAGGTGATGTGGCCTGAAGTGAGATTAAATCGTTCTGTGACTGTCAAGTTGGTTTTTGGGTCACTTGTCAAATAATAAGTTTTTTTTTCATAAAGGACCTTTCTTATACTACATGGAATGATACCAATTAAACTAAATACCGATCATTAATCGTAATTAAGACCTAGGAAAGAGAAATACGAGGGTATAGAGAGCTCATTATATTTTCAACTTACGAACCGGAGGTTATTAATTAAATAGGTATAAGAAATCTCCTAGATACTGATAGATTCATTAATCCTAACGTTTTATTAGAACAAATTCTAACTTGTCAGAGAAGAATAAAACTTGATAAATAATTACATAATGTGTATTAAAATTAGAAAGGTATAAGCCTCTAATGCATAACAATTGATTTGTGGACTGTTAGAAAGAATACGTAACCTTTGTAAACTTATTGAATTTAAAACTTTTTAAATAAAGTTATGGCGCCCATTTCTTCTGATTAATGAACTTTTACCTTTATATGAAAGTGAAACGAACTAAAAATCCCACAATTGTTAAACCCTGATAAGAAACCGTATCTTGAGCTAGTCGGTGAAGTGTAAGCCTTCAAAGGTAAGTAAGGATGAGGGGTACAATTGTTCGGAGGATAATCGCTTGTATCAAATTTGTGAATATTTTCCCGTATAAAATCGTATATATTTGGAAGGGTAAAGTGATATATGAGACTATCAGTGTCTGTGTACAGCAGTTTTGCTTGATTACCCATCTTCTGTTTAATATAATTGTAATGAAAACCGTATATTAAAATTTTTGAAATATCTAGGATTGAAAATCCAACGAATATTGGCTTATTAAAAACTATTTCCAACTAATTTAATTCTATAAGTACCAAGTCTTTATCTAAAATAGTACAGCTGTGAAAATTTGGTTTTGATATGTATGCACTGGCTCCGTACCTACCTTCCCATTTAGAAATTAATTTTATTGTTTTGTGTTTTTTAACATTTTCCATAGTTTTGCCAAATACAGCGTTATTCATAAGTTTATAAAAATCTTTTTCAAAATTATTTTTGGCGGCTTGTCTTAATTTTGTATTTACATCTATGTATGGTTTAAGCCAAGCTGATTGCTTAAATTTTAATATTCTATGGATTTTTACAATTTTTAGCCCTAAACTTACAGCTTGCTGCAGATTGCGGTAATGTATTACGTAGTTTTCTTTTTTAAATAATGTGGTTGTCAATTTTGATTGTTTGGATGTTGGTGGTGTATAATGGTCAGGACATAGAGGCAAATCTTTGTGAAGTTCAAATAAATTTTGAGGATATTCTAAATCGACTTCATAAATATAGCCTGTTTCAGAATTTTCCGGAGTATTTAAATGATCAATTTTAGGAATATCTAAATCATTTACCCATTCAAACCCTCCATACGGTAGATATTCAGACATCCCGGCTCCGTACATGTTATTAATATCTAAATATAGGATATACGATTCAAGATCGGCTTCTACGAATTTTCCACCCATATATCGATTATTAGCTTTAGCGTATCGATTCGAACACTGTGCTAACCCTCCTCTAATACCCCTCTCTATGAACAACAGTTGATCTACATCTGTCAGCAGCTCAAGTTTAACTTTAGTAGTTTTTAACATTGCCTGAAATGCCAGTCCTGGGGCTGTGTAAAAATGTAGAGCATCTAATCCATACGTTTTCATACAATTTTCTCTAAAATTTTCAAACACATCAGCTAAGAGTAGAACATCAACTGTAAGGTACATATCAGCATACTGACCTAGAGTTTGCATATTAAATGTGTTCCAAACACGCAGTGCATGTTCATAATTTTCATCTGAAAGGGCTGTTCCATGCAGCTGACTAAAAAAATGTGTTTTGTCAGGAAGACTTTTATCATTCAACTTTTCAAAATTGTCTAGGTAGTCGTATGGAAAGATACCCTTACGTAGTAATAATTCAAATTCTTCTTCGCTCTTGCAAAATTTGCGTGTAATAGTTTTTAAATTGTTCGGTAAATTTAATGACAATTGTTCTAAACTGCTAGCCATAAATCGAAATGAGTCTAAAAATCTAAAATCAATATTTGTACCATCTACATGCTTTGTAAATGATATAAATTTTTCCTTATTTATAGGCAACAAATTAATATCTCCCATAATCAGTTTTGCCAATGGTTTTATAATAAAATGAGCGTCATAACCGCTGAGATTATGAAAGAGAACAGGAATATAATGTGCATCTTTATAGTTAAGATTACAGTGTTGATGAGCACTACCTCTATACTCACCTGTCTGATGATTGTGATCACGTACACGCACGTCTTTATCGGTGAAAGGTTGTTTACAAATGTAACAGCATACCGATTTTTGAAACGATTCGTTTTCCTGCTGGCTAATATCCATAGGCTGTATATTTGTCAGTATATTATTTACTTGATATGCTATAGATTGTAATTCTTTTACAAACCATTCCATACAATCGGCACCACGATATATATTAAATCGAGATAAACTATCGTCATATGAACATTTTAAATAATACGCAATACTAAATGGAACATGTTTTTGATAAACCCCCACATTTTCGGAAACAACATTCTGTTCTTTCTCTAAAACACACTCCATGTCCGCGTAGATTGAAAATGGTACTTTTTCCTGATATTTATAGTCTTTAAATTCTATTGTTGTACCTTCTTCGGGCATTTTAATTTTAGTTTCATTTACACCATTACAATTTCTAATATGTCTTAAATATGATTCTTTAGTTACGAAATGATTTAAACACGTATCACATAATAAAGTTTGAGATTTTGCCTTATGCAGTTGAGTTGTAACCAATCTCGATAAGTTTCTTATCCAACAGAAATGGAACTGCCCCTCATTGTTGGATATCATTAGTAAATGTATAGCATCTTTATTAATTTGAGTATTTTTACTAATATAGATGGGCAATACTGAATTTTTACCAAATTTGTTTTTTCTTTCTAGCGTATATACATTTATACGTAAATCATTCATTGTTTCAAATTTTGATATATCTTTTAATTTCATTGGAAATTCTAGTCCCGAGTACTTTAAAACTTCATTGAAATGTGGATATGAAAATATTCTATCAGAATTCTTATATATTGGATATAGTGCTGACACTACCGACCACAAAAAACAATATTCATCATCATTTTTTACATTAACTACAGCCTTTTTATTTTTAATATTGTTTGATTCACACAGATGCGTGCATCAAAACCTTTTTGATTATAATTAATCATGTAATTCAAGTCATAACTGTTCTATCTCATTCAAAGGTCGTGGTAAAGCCAAATTTGCATCTTGCCGTATTTGTTTGCCTCTGTTAATGTTGGAAAGGAATTTGTAAGCTTCCCTTAATGGCTTTTAAGCGGATGGATACATTTTCTACTAGAACTTAAGCCGACTTAGCATATTTGGGAATCATGGGTTTATGGATTTCGTTCAATTGCCTCATTGAGAGAGCTTAGCATTAAGATTCTTAGAATAAGTACTTATTCCTACGTGCGACGCTCCGATTAGCTACGCAGGATCGCCTCAGCCAATAGTGTTTGAGCTTGCCCCTCCTTGATGAATTTGCGAGTTTGGCTCGTTGTAAATTCAGAGTTAGTTAGATTCAGAACCTTGAGGAAGCAAGTTCAGCTATGCTTTCTGCTGGGTTGCGGTCGTTCTAACTCCCTGGAGAAGACGTTTCCAGGTTGTTTTGTGTTACGGTTACGCGCAATTCGCTATTTTCGCGTGGCCAATCCAAGCGTGTCACAACAGTTGAAGCTTTTGTAAAAAACCATCGGTCCATCAGTGACGTTTGTAATCGTTGTTACTCAATATACTCGTGTTTGTTAAGTCTTGTTTCACTCCAACAACTAACTGAACCCAAGTCAAGGGTTATTAAGTGGCAGTTCCCGGCAATCCCATTGAACCGGAATTCGCAGTGGATTAATTGGGGGCCCCATTCGTGGAAGCCTCTTATCAAGTTAATCATACAAAAAACATTGGTCCTTCGAGCCGGATTTGGAAGAAGCTAAAAAACGCGAGTGTACAAGTTTCCAGTAGCTGGTGGATGCAATTGCTCCAACATCATTTCGTCGGAGAGCGTCAAGAAGCTTCGCCAACACCAGGAAATTCAACCATCGAGAGCCTACACCGAGTCCAGTTCCCACGTCAAGCGGCAGCGATCGGCAGCGGGTTGGTTTTCTGTTCGTCAAGAAGTTACTGCGTTCTCAAATCAAAAGTAAGTCCTTTTCCATTACACCTTCGTTTAGTGTTGTTTTTTGCTTGTGTCAGTCATGGTGGAAACTCGTTCGACATCAGCGGTCATGTCGGAAACTCGCGCTTTAACCACTCATTGCAAATTCATAAAAGCCAAAGTAGATCGTTTCAAAACTCTATTTCATAGAATTTCTTCGTCCAGCCCCGTGAAGGCTCACGAGGTCGGCAGCTTGTCAGAAGAGTTTAGTTGTTTCCAAAATTTGTTGGATGAGTATGAGAAGTCAATGGAGGGCCTAATGGAGGCCGACGCTGAACACTTTGATGAACTTTTCAAAGAATTCGACTCTTTTATGACTCATTTTAGCGAGATTAGTAGCGCAGTAAAGGAATTCTTATCAAAAAATAAGATCAGTCCGGGTATAAAACCTAATATAGGTCAAAATTCTTTGCAAAGTGGCCCTTCAGGAGAGCTCGCTGGATTAAGATTACCACCCTTAGATTTGCCTTCCTTTTCGGGGAAATTCGAGAATTGGGTTCAATTTCATGACTCCTTTACGTCGCTTATTCATAACAACGCTAATTTGACCAACGTTCAGAAATTTTACTATTTGATTTCTTCACTTAAGGGAGAAGCTGCTAGTTCAATCTCGTCGTTAAAAGTTTCCAACGATAACTATACCATTGCTTGGGATATCCTAGTCAAGCGATTTGAAAATAAGAAACTGATAGTAAAATCAAACATAAATGCGTTATTCAGTTTAGAGAGCGTAAAAAAGGATTCACATTCGTCTGTTCAAAGGCTGCTCGATAGTGTAGTTAGAATTTTGGAAATTTTAAAGGCGTACGGGGAACCCACAGTCGACACCATACTAATACATATCATAGTTTCGAAGCTCAGCTTAGCAATGCAGACTGACTAGGAATTATACAAACATAGCGGACAATTTCCTACTTTGCGAGAGTTGTTAGATTTTTTAGAGAGCAAAAGTCACTTATTAGGCTCGCTGGAAGTTGCGAAAATAGGTTCGAGTTTGGGAAATCAGGGATCCGAGCAAAAAAGTCATGCACGCGCTCATGTAGCCAGAGAGCAAGGTAATCACTCTTGTGATTTTTGCAAAAATAGTAATCATTCGATTAGCGCTTGCGAATCTTTTTCAAAATTGTCGGTTAACGCTCGTATCGAAGCGGCGCGTCGTTTGAAACTATGCAACAATTGTCTCAAGCCCGGACATTTCGTGGTAAAATGCACATCGTGGAGATGCCGCGTATGCAGAAAAAAGCACCATACTTTACTGTGTTTGCGTCCAAAGCGCGACGCGCACGAAAATACTCCGTCGCCGCGTCCTGGACCGCCAGAAACCAGCAGTGACATACGGGAGGTCGGGGCCGTCGCCCCGAGCGAGGCACCCCTCGCATCCGTTTCAGCAGCCTGTAGCCGTCCTGCAATCGCGGCGCCAGCGCAAGTTTTATTGTCCACGGTTAGCGTATTCGTAGAAGGATCCTCCGGGTCATTTTCCCGGGCAAAAGCTCTTTTGGACCCCGGATCCCAACTTAACTTAGTTAGCGCCGACTTGTGTCAAAATTTGAAAATTGAGAAACGAGGTAATGTCACCTCACTGTCGGGTGTTGGTGCCAGGGCTCTGAACGCTGAATTCAGAGCAAACGTTCGAATCCGCTCCCGCAACGGGAAATACGAGGACATTTTGAGCTGTATTGTGTTAGACAAAATTACGGACCCTCTGCCGGCCCTTTCTTTCTCGTTGAGGGATTTGAAGATCCCACCAAACATTGTGCTAGCCGATTCAGATTGTAATACACCGGGAAAGATTGATCTTTTATTAGGCGCGAATGTCTTTTGGCAAGTGCTCTGTCAGGGACAGGTGAAATTGGGCCCAGAGAAGCCATTCTTAACAAAAACTCTTTTTGGTTGGGTTTTAGGCGGAAACATGAATGTCGAAAATCGAGCGCTCATGCTTTCAAATAGAGTTCATTTAAGTGTAGCCGGCATCGAGCACGGCATTCAGAGATTTTGGGAAATCGAGGGGGCGTACGGTTCATCAGGCCGACTCTCTGCTGATGACAAATTTTGCGAAGACCATTTTCAATCGACTACGAAACGGGCGTCGTCGGAGCCGCGTAGGTTCATCGTGAGCATGCCTTTCAGGAAAGATGCTCCATCGCTGGGAGACTCGCGCGGTATAGCGTTAAAGCATTTCTATTCATTAGAAAACAAATTGTCAAAAAATCCCGAGTTGAAAACCGCGTATTCCGCATTTCTCAAAGAATACGAGTCGCTTGGTCACTTGAGCAAGGTGGACGACGAAGCGAGCCTTCCTCATCCTCGGTTTTATTTGCCACATTTGCCAGTCATTAAGGAGGACAGTTCAACGACTAAACATCGCGTTGTTTTTGACGGCAGTTGTGCGTCCTCCTCCGGAGCATCGCTTAACGACCTTCAACATAAAGGCCCAGTGGTCCAGCAGTCGTTGTTTGCAATTCTTTGTCGCTTTAGGCAATTCAAGTACGTGCTGAAAGCAGATTGCGCCAAAATGTATAGGCAAATTCTCGTGGACCCCTCGCAGACGCAATACCAATTAATTTTATGGCGTGACGACAAAACCTCAGCGGTAAAATGCTTCAAATTATTAACGGTCACCTATTGTACTAAATCAGCCTCGTACCTAGCAACTAGGTGCTTGATACAAATCGCCCAGGAAATCGAAGCATCGCTTCCAGAGGCCTCATTAAGAATTAGCCGGGATTTTTATGTAGATGACCTACTGACTGGTTTTGAAAATAGGGCGGAAGCCATAAAACGCAATTCGAAATTAGTAGCGCTTTGTCGGGGTACGGGTTTGAATTGCGAAAGTGGGCATCCAACGACAGTGAAGTAGCTAGCGCCATTGGTGTGGATCGCGGCGGCGTAGAGCCCATTTCTTTGACGGAAGACGCCACGGAGAAAACTCTCGGCATTTTTTGGGATACTCGGCGGGACGTGCTAAGTTACAGAGTGAACCCTAGCTGTTGAAAATCAGTTACCAAGCGGGCTATACTCTCTAGTATGGCTCAAGTATTCGATCCCTTGGGACTACTTGGTCCAAGCGTTCTAACTTTGAAACTTCTCGTGCAACGGCTTTGGCAGTTGAAGTTGTCATGGGACGAAACGGTGCCCATGGAGATGCGCTCCAGATACGACGAACTCCATTCTTCATTACACGCTTTGGGCTCATTGGCAATTCCGAGACGGGTAATTTGCGATGACATAAATTCGATAGATCTCCACGGATTTGCGGACGCGAGTTCTGTAGCCTATGAATGCGCCGTGTATATACGTTGCGTTGACGCGCGCGGTAATGTCACCACCAATTTGCTTTGTGCTAAGTCAAGGGTCGCTCCATTAAAAACAATATCCTTGCCTCGTCTGGAGCTTTGCGCAGCCTTACTATTGGCTCGTTTGATTAAAACTATACTCGATTCCTCCGCATTTAAATTTGGCCGCGTGTACTATTGGTCGGACTCCACCATAACTCTGCACTGGATAAATAAGGATGCGAGTAATTGGAAGACGTTCGTCGCGAACCGGGTGTCCGAGATTCACGAACTAAGCAATAGGGAAGAATGGTTTCACGTGCGTACAAATTGCAACCCGTCCGATATAATTAGCAGGGGAATGTTACCCCAGGAGTTACTCAACTCACGCTTGTGGTGGCACGGGCCAGAATTTTTGTCACAGGCGGACTTAAAACCCCAGCCCGTTAAAATTGATTCGGGTGAGCTATCAGCCCAAGAGTCGTGCCCAATAGTGGCCACTCTTCACCATCGCGTCCCAGAATTTGAAATTTTCTGGCACTATTCCAGTTTCACCGGCGCCAGAAATCAGCTATCGGAATTAAAAAATATCCTGTCAGGCTCTAGTGAGCAATGCATAAGGGAAAAATTGTCGAAACATAACATTAAGTGGAATTTTATTCCGGCACGCTCTCCGCACTTTGGCGGCATCTGGGAAGCGGGGGTAAAGTCATTGAAATATTATTTTAGTCGAATATCTTGCAATGCAAAGTTAACTTTCGTTGAGTATTACACCATGCTGACTCAAGTGGAGGCGATACTAAATTCCCGCCCACTCTGTGTTCTCCCTACCGACGCCTCATTCCCCGAAGTCCTTACTCCTGCCCACTTCTTGATCGGTCGGAAGCTGACTTCGTTTCCGGAAGCCCAACTCCAGGGCATACCGGAAAATCGTCTCAGCCGCTATGGGCTGGTCCAGCGGCTGTCTCAGCAGTTTTGGGATCGTTGGTCCCGGGACTACCTCCACCTCCTGCAGCGCCGGCCTAAGTGGAAGTCCTCCAGCACTTCTCTAGCCCCCCAGGTGGGCGACGTGGTACTCGTCCACGACGAGGCATCTCCAAGCTACCGTTGGCCACTGGCAATCATCTCGGCCACATATCCAGGAGCGGATGGTGTTGTGCGTGTGGTGCAGGTGCGCGATTCCCGAGGGAATCTCCTGAAACGCTCAGTGCGTAAAGTGTACATCCTACCCAAAGACGATCATTGCGATCAAGGGCAATAAACATTGACTTTGCTCTTAGTTGGTAGTTTTCGCTAATTGAACAGTTTGCTAGGTTTAGTTGTTTCTTTGCTTGTATTCATGCTAGTTGTAAGTTATCTGTAAGGCTCTTGGATTATCATCTGTCATTAGTTCTTGTTATGCATTTGATTATTTGGTAGTGTCAGATTTCAGTTTAATTTTGGGATTTAATCACGTCGTGCCATAGTCGGCACTTCGGGGGCGGCATGTTTGATTCACACAGATGCGTGCATCAAAACCTTTTTGATTATAATTAATCATGTAATTCAAGTCATAACTGTTCTATCTCATTCAAAGGTCGTGGTAAAGCCAAATTTGCATCTTGCCGTATTTGTTTGCCTCTGTTAATGTTGGAAAGGAATTTGTAAGCTTCCCTTAATGGCTTTTAAGCGGATGGATACATTTTCTACTAGAACTTAAGCCGACTTAGCATATTTGGGAATCATGGGTTTATGGATTTCGTTCAATTGCCTCATTGAGAGAGCTTAGCATTAAGATTCTTAGAATAAGTACTTATTCCTACGTGCGACGCTCCGATTGGCTACGCAGGATCGCCTCAGCCAATAGTGTTTGAGCTTGCTCCTCCTTGATGAATTTGCGAGTTTGGCTCGTTGTAAATTCAGAGTTAGTTAGATTCAGAACCTCGAGGAAGCAAGTTCAGCTATGCTTTCTGCTGGGTTGCGGTCGTTCTAACTCCCTGGAGAAGTCGTTTCCAGGTTGTTTTGTGTTACGGTTAAGCGCAATTCGCTATTTTCGCGTGGCCAATCCAAGCGTGTCACAACAGTTGAAGCTTTTGTAAAAAACCATCGGTCCATCAGTGACGTTTGTAATCGTTGTTACTCAATATACTCGTGTTTGTTAAGTCTTGTTTCACTCCAACAACTAACTGAACCCAAGTCAAGGGTTATTAAGTGGCAGTTCCCGGCAATTACATTGAACCGGAATTCGGAGTGGATTAATTGGGGGCCCCATTCGTGGAAGCCTCTTATCAAGTTAATGATACAAAAAACAAATATCTTGAGGTAACTCAATATATTTACCTACTGTTAATGGTGTGTAATGATTTAAATTTACTTTTAAATGTAATATCTCGAGCAAACTCCAACCTGAATCACGTTCTTGAAAATCTTCTAATTTCGTCAACAGCGTATTCTCAACATTAGTCTCATACCACTGTTTTAAATTTGTGCCAGAATCAACTTTTCATTTTTAGTAGCAAACGTTTTTAAATCTATCTCGCCACTACTAGGTTTTATAAAATATGCACTAAATATTACATTAGCTTTAAGCATTAACTTATCATTTATAATTTGTTTTACTTTTATTGAGAAACTTCTGTATGCTTTTGCAAGAAATTCTTGTGGTTCCTTATAACCTAAATTTACAATCATACCTGTTCTTATTCTACTGTTAAAACAAGATTCTACATCTTCCCATACCAACTTGTTCTTTTGCTGCTGCTGCTGACCACTCCCTACACCCGCTCCCTTGTTTACTAATTTTGCTTTTAAATTTCGCAATAATTGTCGTTGCCCCTTTAATAAACTTAAATTTGCCTCTAGCCTGAATGGATTTTCATTTTTAAAACTATGTTTACGGATAAATCGACTAACAATTAAAATGGTTTTATTTACATGTTTAATCCATTTGTCAGCCTCATCACTATATTTTACAATCGCTATCGCGTCTTTGATTGTTTTTATTGAATTCGCACTTAATTCGGTAACGCTGTCTGTCGCAGACATGTTCGCGGGCGTGCGGTTGTAATACTAACTCTTGCAACAGCCGAGCCGGTCTATTTATTCATCGTCGCAGCTGATAATGGAGGCCAGCGTCAGCAAAAAATTTCAAACAAAGGCTCCATTCAATTTAGCGGTTGTGTAGATTTTTCTCAAACAATGGATGTCATTGTTCTATTTTTAACAGCTTTGCACATTTCTCAAACATGTCTGGACAAGTCTCAATCTTCAGACAATAACATCCTGTTTATCTGATAATGGCGGTCAGCAAAAATTCCCCCAGACAACAAAGACCTCATTGTTCAATTATCGTGCAGATTTCTCAAACAATGGCTTTCATTGTTGAATTTTTACCAGCTTTGCACATTTTAATCTCCAGACAACAATGGCTTTATTGTCCAATGTCGTGCTGATTTTAAAACAATGGATGTCATTGTTCTATTTTTAACAGCTTTGCACATTTCTCAAACATGTCTGGACAAGTCTCAATCTTCAAACAATAACATCCTGTTTATCTGATAATGGCGATCAGCAAAAATTCCCCCAGACAACAAAGACCTCATTGTTCAATTATCGTGCAGATTTCTCAAACAATGGCTTTCATTGTTGAATTTTTACCAGCTTTGCACATTTTAATCTCCAGACAACAATGGCTTTATTGTCCAATGTCGTGCTGATTTTAAAACAATGGATGTCATTGTTCTATTTACCAGCTTTGCACATTTTAATCTCCAGACAACAATGGCTTCATTGTCCAATGTCGTGCAGATTTCTCAAACAATGGATATCATTGTTCTATTTACTGATAACAACATCCTGCAAGAATGGACATGTCTGTCAGACGATGAGTCACATCCTGTCGAGCCTGGCTAAGCGCAGAAATCTTGTAAAAATTTCAAAATTTGACATTTAGCCCAAAAATTCCTGGAAGTGGCACGTGACCTAGGTGAGGCCAATGACCTTGGTCCCAGCTAGGCCAATGACCTTGACCCCGGCTAGACCCGCAACCTCGCCGTTCGTTCGGGTGACATGCAAAGTGAGGCAGAACCCGTGTAGGTACACTACTTGCGCTGTACTGACGATTTCGAAATGCCACATTCTGAGGCTACTTGCCTTAAGGAAGATGTAGGATTGACTTCCATATACCCAAGAACAGCTACTGTATGTTCTTCATCAGCAACACGTCTGTTCGCATTAAGCGGTATTCTTCTGTTTACTGAAAACGATCCATGTTCTCGGAGATTATGTTCCAAACCTCTAAACGTCTTATGATCAGGATGCCTTCTATCTGGATATTGCTCTCTGTATCTTCTAGCTGCCTCTCTTGAATTACGCCCACACAAACCGTACATTAGTATCATGTCACATTTTTCGGAATTAGAATAATTCATAATTATCAAAACAAACAGAATGATAATTGCTTAAATTAACTTGACAACATAAATTGACAGATTTGCGTTAATAAACAAATGCATAAACTAATATTTGTCTAAACTACGCTATTGTTTTCATTGCCGACTAGATATAATTTACAAAAATCAGTGATTTCCATGGCAAACCATGCTTAAACCTTGAATTATATTTTTCTCAAAAATTTTCTCATATAACACCCATATATGTTTACATGGTTGTAAAGAGAATAAAAAGTATTATTAGAAAAATTGAGAAAAAGTATAGCGTCTCATTTGAGAAAAAAAGTTGAATATCGCTACCGTTACACAAGTGCAGATTTCGTAAAATTTCTTTGGCTGTCTTATAGACAATTTGCTCCCATTTAAGAATATATATAGTTTAATATAGCTATTTTTAAAAATAACGAAGTTATAGGCCTGGGGAGTGAAGTCTGGGACACCCTGTATATTGAGATGGTTTTTGGCACTCTAAAACAACTCTGGACGCAGTGCAGAAAAATCGAAAATAAAATCACAAAAGCACAGAGTTGATTTGATTCACACAACTGTGTAAATTCACATAAATTTCTCACTTGAAATTACATGGGAAAAATTAACCATTAACATTCAAATTATTTGAAGTAGCTAGAATGAAATGAAACTCGAATTTCATAGGTTTGGAGGCAGTATTGTAAATTTTAAACAAAACTGGCAATAAATAATTCAAAATATGCAAAATCAAATAATGCGAAAAAAATCAAAGTAAATTATAAATGGGTCTGATGGATGAGCATTTTAAAATATCAGAGGTAAGAGAAAGTTTAAGGAACAAAATGTGCAAGAGAGCACAAAGCCAGGCAATTTACATGCAGCATCAAGATGGAAGATTTGAGGAAAAGCAAACAGGTTTTAAAAAGGTAGGAAATTCAAGCAAGGCGGATGTAAAACAATTGGTGAACAGATAATTAATCAATGTAGTGGCAGTTTAAACAATGAAGTGATTTTACAACAAACTAAGTGGCGCTATGGTATAAGGAAACATTGACAATTCATTGGACAATTATTCTAGATGTAAAACACTGTAAATATTCAGCATATTTGTTAGAATTAGATTTATAAATAATGTTCTTGGACTTGGTTCATATCCCTTTTAAATAATTTAGATTGTGTTTTGTTGTTAACGAACCTGAATCAATTGGTTTTTGAAATAAATTATAACATGACAGACAAGTTTTACTCCAGTTTTTAAATAACGAATTTTGATACTTAGCATAAATTTACGTTAAAATAAATAGCACCATTGTGTTCAGCACGTGTTTGTATACCAGCACGAATAAAGGCAAGGTTTTCTACTTCAAAAAGTGAAATTTCCTCCGGCTGCCTTCGACGATCCCAACGGTGGCCGTTCCTATCATCTCGACAAGCATCGTACGAGGGGTTACAGGCGTGCCAGCATTTCTACGGGGTTACCAACAGGAAGCACGAGCCGTCAGCCAGCGTTGCAGCATCCAGAGAGCCCTGCAGCAAACTAGGAACGCAGAGGGGCCCCAACGAAGCTCAGCCACTGAAACCAAAAGTGAGGTTAGTAGTGTTAAATTTTATCCGCCCAAACTGCTTGAAAATATCATCGTACCTGAAGTCATATTTAAGGAACCTGATCCCGGTTGATTTTCGTATCCATAAATAGCAATTATCCCAGGATTTGTAATTAAAATTGTGAGTGGGAGGTTAAAATAAACAATCTCGCAGAGGCGTTATTTTTTGGCAAGCCAATGGACGTATTAGCCTGAAAAACAAAAGAACTAACAGATGCTATTCAAAAGCGCTTTAAATTTGAATACTTACCGAGTAATTTGCTCATTTAACCCTTGGTTTCAAGTAGGGATGTTCCGAATACTCGTATTCGTATTCGAGAGTAATCGCTATATTTTCAATATTTGTATTCGTAATCGTATTCGCCAAAATTAACACGAATATTATACGAGTATTGGACATTACAATTATAGAAATATAGATAGGAATTTTAATAAAAATCTAAAACAGGTATTCATACATTAAATGAAACATATTTTTTAATATTAACCATTCTATAACATTAAATAAAAAACAAAACTATTTTCCATACTATTTCTAAAATTTGCAGCGCGTACAAAAACGATGTTGAAATTGATATTATTCACTCAAGGTCATGTATTCGTATTCGAATTCGTATTCGCGAATATTCATAACAGTATTTGTATTCGCTACTCGTATTCGCGAATACGAATTTTTGTATATTCGGAACGTCCCTAGTTTCAAGTAATTAAAACGCACGAACTTCATCACATTTTGATTTGTTTATGTCAGTCAAGGTGAATGCCAACTAGCGTTTGCGCTTTCAGTTTCAGTATAAGGTGCACACAGTAGCGTGCTAGTAACATTTTAAATTTCAAAGTTATTAACAAATCAAGAACCCAACCCTGTTAGAGACGAGTATCATGCACTAATTAGAGCTAGCAAATTTATAATAACAGATGTATAAATTATAAATGAAGGCCAAATCACTGTTTAAACTTTCATAAAAGTCGAACCCAGCAGAATTTGATTATATCAGTCAGAATTTGAGTAAGATAGATTTCAAACCAAAAACGAAATAAATTTTGCAGTGTGGGGATAGTTTATTTAATTAGTATAAAAAGTACATACCATCAGCTTTCAGCAAAGATTATTGCAATATATTACGTGTACAAATTATCATCTTCCTCCCACAAATAGTTTTTGAGTTATACCGCCAACAGGCAGACAGACAGAAAGACAGACAG
>CALNHX010007185.1:50330-77538 GCA_940337035.1 Agriotes lineatus
GAAATTGTCATTAGCGTTTTTGAAAAATTTTTGCCAAATGTAGTACATTCGTGCTGCCGGTTTTGAACATGTCTCTATGCCCACCTAAACAGTTGATTGGGAACGGCGGTTAAACTGTTCTACTGTACTGTACTATCATAAATTAATGTGAAGTATTATGTGTAATTTTTTATATTCTTATATTTTATGCAGTATTTTCCAGATACTTTTGCAGACTGCATATATGTAATACTACATATATGGCAGACTGTTATTAGTAATAACTTTAGTGCATGCCAAATTACCCGAAACCAAATTAGAATCAATTTGGTATGCAAGAGGGGTATTTTGCAGACTATTTCCCAAAGTAAAGTTAACAGGGTCTTCTTTCCCCTCTAATTTGTCGTGGTTTCTCTAGATAGTAGGTAAGGACAGTGGGAATCTCGTTAATCCATTCATGGTCGTCACTAATTAGATGACGAGGCAATTTACACTAGTGCAAAATTATCGCATACTTGAGATCTGATTGGAGGAATCTCAACAATTTAAAAGATTTGACTGGCTTAAAGTGTGCGAGGGAAATAGTCTTTCGAACATAATGTGACACGAAAATACACTTATAGTATCTACAATGGCTTATTGTAACATCTTCCAGGTAACCCTTTACATCTATCTTTATACTGTCTCATTTAACCATCTAAAACTCGTTTGCTTCCAATATAATCTAAAAACCTATACCAAATTAATCTGAAACGTTTACAATTTAAATTGATAACTTACTGGGAACTGTTTTCTAATATTTGTATTTATAAATACTAAATTATGGGTTACGAAATCTGGATTCCCCAGAGGCCACAATCGTATTTTTTGTATCCTCTAAGCATGACCTTGATGGGATGTTCTTCAACAGATATAAAATAAGCATGTCAGTTAATATTATTAGTCAGAACTTATTATTAGTTTTTGTACTCAAACAAATTCGCAATGAAGGTCGCTATGCTCTTTGGCTTACATCTAGTAATCATCGCAAAATCGCAGGTTAGAATTACATACATACATACATACATACATACATACATAATCGGTAACCCTTTATACTTTACACAGCTATTAGAATAAGCTTTAACGACATTTCTACACTAATATTTAATTTTTTACCAATATTAACTTAAGGTAATGCTAAAAAATACCAATTTACACGAAGTACAAAATGACAATGTCTGTTTAAGTATTGTTTATCAATAAAATATCTTGTCACAACACAATAAAAACTGAAAAAATATATAAAAGAGCAGGAAACTACCTATATTTTAAATAAATTAGTTCGAGCAATTAATAGTTGCAGAATTTATACAGATATGCAAGATATACAAAATAAATTTAACATATCCAATTTTACTTTTCTTCATTGATAAATGTAAATGCATCTTTCATTACTACCTTGGTATGTACGAGTAATTGATCAAATTATTCAAATATACCAAACTTTTTTCTAAAGGTAAAACATAAGATCGAATTTAAATAAACTACGTAAATGGAACATATTGTTGTTCTTGTTACATTCTTCGAATTGAGAACATTTGCAGCATTTTACAATTCTTTTTACTTTTTATAAAAGCGTCTGTTTAAAAATTCTTTGATTTTAATGTAAATGAAATAAACTTTTTATGTTTTGTCGATGCATTGCTATATCTCGGCGTTGGTTAATGTTTAATTAATATTGTTAACTTCTAATTAATTTTTTAAGTAAACCTCTTTTATATCTAGAATTTGCACCTGCAACTTAATGTTTTAAGTAGTTTTTATACCATGGAGTAGTAAGACCTTGCTCCCATCCCATTAAGTGTGTACAACTCTAATTTCCTTAATTGTCGAAGAATAATAAAATGTTCGATAACTCTACCCTCCTTAAGACGAAAAAATAACGGAGTTGTTTTTTGGATTCTGGCCCACTTCTACTTCTTTAGCTTTATGTTGATATTTCCTTTTGGCCTTCTTTCAACTTTCCAATGATTTCTTGCGTTGTTTTCTAAATTTAACATAAACAGTACAATTATTCAGAAAATTATCAGGCCAATCAGGATGTTGTAATTGGAGTGCTGTTCTTAGGAAAGTAGTTTGATTGATGGTAGTTGTCGTGTGATTTAGTAAATTTCTTCTACGTCTATTTTTGTAAAACTTGAAATCTTGGGTTGCTTCGAAAAATGTTCTAAGTACTCATTGATACAATTTGATTCTTTTTTGAGTAAATTTCAAAAATAGGAAGAAGTAAATATTTGTTTTGCTTAGTGATCGAGAAAGTCGTCTTTTTTGACGAACAATCGTATTAAAAGATCCACTTTTTTTAACTCAAAAATAGTGAAAAAAGTACACTTTTTTTAATAATTTTGAAATGTCAATTTGACAGATGTCAATTTCCAAGTCCTTTTCGACTAAATTTGGACCAAAAGATCACTATACAAAAAACTACGTGTACAACACGTTTTGAAAGCCCCTTTTTTCATTCATTTGCTTGATTAACTCGGGCTTCGCCATCGTTATCAAATTGCAAATTCATAAAAAAAGTAGGATTTTCAAAACTAGTTGTACAGATTACTATACTAACAAGTCGTTTTTTGTGATGACCTAAATGAAAGCCATCTCCATGGAAGCAACATATAAGTTCACAAAAGTTCTTATTGCGTTGCCTAGTGAAGTTACGTTAGTATAATCGATTTTGCAATATCGAAATTATATAAAATAACTTAACTAAATCCTATAAAAAAAATAATCTATGATAGTTATTAAAATTTGGTAGTTCAAATTAATTTGACAAACTGTGGCTTGAAAAGTAACATACTGAAATCGATAATAGTATTTTAAATTGCTGCCGGAAACGTTCTTTAATTATCTTCAAGTTTTTCTTGGTTATTCTTTTATGTTATTGCTATTGCTTTAATGTAGCTAGCAATTAGTTTTTGGATAAAGGAATTTGTAAGTTTATTGTATGTGTTAAATATTTCTGATTTTGTTCTACACTCTACAGCATTAATAGAATGATGGTAAAGTTTTTCATCGTCTGCATCAATGTTGCCAAAAAGCTACTTAAATTTTGCCTATTCCATTAATTGCGTCTTTTTTAATTAGAATATGTGCATGGAGATTTCCAAATTTTTTTTGAGTTGCTTGGATTAAATATTCCGTTCTGAGTAACATTTCTTCGAATTAACCATTATTCTGATCAGTAATAACACCTAAATCTGATTAATGTAAAAATATGTGCTTACTGCGAGTATAAACTAATCTAGCATTTCCTAACTGGTTAGAAAGTATAGAATTGTTACTTATTTCAGTTTCTTGCTTCCTTTTACGATAAAGAAAGTATTGGATTCACCCTGAAATTAAGTTTTCAACAGATCGTCACGTTTTAGAGTCTCCTAAACTCAAAAAACATATTTTTGTTCATTGGTCTGTGTTAGTGATGGGCTTACTCGAATCAAAAATAACCGGTTATCCGGTTATTGAAATAACCTGTGTAACTCGGTTTTCGTTCCAAGTAGTCGGATGAAAAATAACCTCAACCTGATACGTACTACGTGCCGCGTCTCAGCGACCTGCCAGTGATCGAAATTCTGTAAATAATACGGCATTCATAACTCATATAACCTTTTCTACGTATGTACTTGATTGACCCAAGTGAGGCTCGCGGCTGCTTGTTGATGTTATTAAGACATTTGAGACTCCCAGTCGACGAGTTAAATTTATGGGGCCGTTCCTATTAAAGATAACGTTCTGCTGACTATGAGATTTGCCGAAGCTGTGTTGGTTTTAATTTATAACGGCCTAAATGTTTGCTTCGAAACGCGGTTGATTATGCCTAATAAGGGATAAACAGAAAGCGAAATAAGATTTTCCAATATCGTAAAAGATTTATATTTAATTTTTAATAACGGAGTAGTCGGGACAAGAAGTGGATTTCGATGTTGAAAATTTTAAGTGTGCGTTCTTAGAACCGCGGAAGGCTGAACCTAGATAAATGATGGATTCTAAAATATACCGGTATGATGTGCAAGCGAAAAGAGAAGGGTGACTACTAGAGAATTTTAGGAACTAAAAATAGATTCAATAGATACTTTGTATTCGCATATTTATAATTTCTTTATGATTAGTATTGATGTAGCTATTCTCAATGGTTTAAACTCCATAGAAATCAAATAAAAATCATTTATACAATTATTATAATTAACGATTAACTGAGTTCCTCCGCTATCTGCAAGTTACGATGCCGATGCAGATGACGGTGAACCGCCAACTTAATCGAAACGAATCGAGAGCCAAAATTGATTCGAATGATTATTCAAATAATTAATCGGTTATTAATATGATTCGAATGCAAATAATTCGGTTATGAAAATTGTCCGGTTATGCCCATCACTAGTCTGTGTGTGTGTGTGTGTGTGTGTGTATCTATGTGTGTGGCTGTGTGTGTGTGTCTGTCTGTGAACAGAATATCTGAAAAACGAAAAAAGGTATGGCGTTGAAACTTTATAAATAAGTTTTGTTTACTATGTAGATGAGCAAGCTTTTGAAGAAAATCGCATAACCGGAAGTAGGTGTTTATTCTTGTAATTTTTCAGTTTTTTTCGATTTTTTAAAAACCGCGATTTTTTCAAACTTTACATTTTTATTAGACTTTTAATGTGTATTAATGTGAGATAGGTGATTTTCCAGTTGAACACTTCTAAAATGGGCTTAGTTTGTTTTTTTTATTATTACATTTTTGAATTCAGCTTAAAATTTTAGAGAAAATTTGTCTGTTCCACTAACGCTCTATTTTATACCGTTTTTGTAGAATTTGTAATTTTTGATAATTTTTGAGAAATGCTTAAAAATTGAAAATCTAATTTTGGATATTTATAAGATCACTCATTTCGTTTAGGTTCATGTAGCAATAAATTCATTTTAGGTTTTCTAGGAATATTGTGGTAGTATGTTCTTTTGTTCGTAATTAGCTTAATATCAGTTTTTTTCTAGTATTTTAGACTTTTTTATTTTGATTTTTTTTATTTCGAAATGTTTTCAAATATGCATGTTACTGATTTAAGAATTGTTGAGAGCGTTTTCGATGCTCATTATGTTTGAAAATAATATTTATTTTAAATCAAAGGGATTGGTAGCATTCATGTGACGTTTTATAACTTCGAGCTGTGCGAATTTTGTGAGAATGTGAATTGAATCATTGTAACTTAATATAGCTTGCTTCATAAACTAATTTGAAGTGAGATGGTTATGATCTGCTTTTAAACAATGAAAATGTTCAATTAAAGTTAAACGAAATCGCTTTACTGGGGAATCATTGTTGTTCGAGTTTTTTAATGAAGTTCTATACGATGCAAATTACAAAAATATTCTAGATCTTGATTCGTAACTTTGGTTCACGGTCAATATAGAGTTTTAACTAGCAGCAAAGAAATATTGCCTTGATCTCCAAATAGGTTTTTTTAACACCAATAATAATACCTGAGCACCAAAATTTGAGCCTCAAATTATTCATATTGATACCCCAAACATAGAAGTTGGTTGTCCATTTATCATCTTGAGCGCTAAATAATTTTTTCATCAAAAATAATATTTGAGCACCAACGCTTGAGCAACACAATATATGAAACTTATACCCACAGAAAAAATCTGTAAATGGGTTTACACCGAACTCCCTAGCGCGAATTAGATCAATTCGCAAATTTAAAACAAAATGTATCCCGCTCTGGTTTGAACCCGCTGCACCTGCATAGCGATCGTAACCGCATCTGCTTAGCGATCGTAACTGTATCGATAAGTCGAATTGCGCCATCCAACCTTATTGAAATGAACTCTTTTGTGACATTATCCTGTATCTGTTGAACCTATTTTCGGCAAGTGTAAAGCCTGACCTATATAAACATTATTACTTCCTTTGTTAAGACTCCCGATTTTCGTTAAAAATCTATGTGTAATTCCGCATTCCGCTCCCGCATATTGCAGTATAATTTAAGCCATCGGGCATCTTTCCCTAAATTCTCTAACTGTTTGGCACATATGTAGGCCAGATCCCGACATCTGTCGCATAAAGTATCTTAATTAAGGCATTTGCTTCAATCTAGAGGCGAACGCTGCAACGCCTGATCATAGCATCAAAGCCTTGCTATGTGACTTCGTAAATCGCTGGTAGATGGAGTCTGCATTTAGTCCACTAGTAAAAGGCGAGGCCTTGAGGATCAGATTACCGCGCCGGCGAGACGAGCGTGATGTACGGGGGAAGCCCCCGGGCCTTGTTGCGCGCTGTATTTTGGTGAATGCAAGTCAGCACTTCAAACAATAGATCCTTTATGTACCCGAATGAGTTGCCCAATGATGGAAAGTTTTACGCATGACGTAATTATAAAATTAACGCTGCGTCCTGCGCGTTCCCTCCGGGAGTCCAATTTAAGCTTCGCTATCGCACGGATGTGCAAGTTAACTTAAGAACAAAGAACAACCCTTTTTGTTCTCAGGGGCGCGTTGTACCCTCGGACTTGTGGCAGTTATAAGTGCTTTTCGTCCCTTAAAGTTCTAAGTATCGTTGTGTACCATTCTTCGCCCATGTTGGCGGATTTGTAATAGGGACGAACACAAAGCATCAATATACAGGGTGAGCAGTTGTGAGTTATCGTTTGGCTCCACCCTGCGACTTCTTCGAAGGATCTTGCCGCCACAATTCTCCGAGTAAGCTGGTCAACCGTCCCTACCTGTTTATCAACCCTTGCCGCATCTAAGCTGCTATCGCAACCCTCTTCTGTAAGCATCGCCAGAGCGTTGAATCTCCAGGTCGAAATCTTCCGGCATCAGCACTTCAACAACACAGTTGCTTGGAGTCCTAGCGTCGAATCAAGGTATTGTACTAGTAATTAAATAGAACAGTGCATTGCGTATTATACAGTGACGTGCGAAGTTTCGGAACTCTCAATCTATCGTATATGCTATTTGTGGGCCGCGTGCTAATTACCCGAGCCCTAGTTATCGTCAAGTAATGTAAATAGAAGCCTTCAGCATAAGTTTATGGAAGCCTGGCTCCGGGAATTGCAGTGAGCCTTGAGGCAAATTAAATCAGCGTATTCCGGGACCTAGGTGACCAATATTCTCAGCGGATGTGCCGCTTTCTTGGCCTTCAGCCCTTATTGTGTTACGTTGTTTACTAACCCCAATTTGTAGCATTTGCTACCTGCACACTTGCCTTCGGGCCTGTAACTAGTAAGGTAATAGATTACCCATTTTTAATTTACGTATTGTTTTTCATTTCAATTATTTGTGCATTTTTGTGACTGACAAGAATTGAGTTTCTTGTTGCGTTGTGTATGTATTCCTTTGTACAGGGCCTAAGCAACTGGAGGAAGGACACCCAAAAGGTAGGTGTAAAAGCCAGTGCCGTGAGAGTACCCCTTGGAGTGCAACGCAACGCTACGGCGATTGGTTTTCGACTTTGGACCGGTCGTCAGTTAATTATCAATCTTAACATCTTTCAAATGTCGTGGCGCCCCATAACCTTGTCTTAATAACCCGATATCGACACCCCGTCGTGGAATTTCGCCCCAAAACGCACCCTAAACTTGTGAACCCTCCCACGCGATTGAGCTCCGGCCGGAGCATTTGAGCTGTGGGGGTACGTACAAGGGCGGACACTGCTACGAGCATCCCATGGGGTCTTAATAAGCAATTTATCGTGTAACACCTTCTATTTAAAAATTAACGTAAAAATACACAAAATTAAATTTTTTACGGTGCTCATCCTGTATACATATTTGTCTGAATTTTTCACTGTTTCATGCCAGGTATACCGGGTAACAATTGGACCAGGGCCGTGCTTCTATCTCCGTTACTTATGGAGGAATTTGAATGAAATTTGGTACAAGGATACTAGAGATAATTTCAGATTGACATACAAGTATAATCAAAAAGGCCGAATTCCGGTTTCACCGGAAATAATACTAACTTTGATTTTTTAAATGGATCATCCTTTATTTTTCATGTTTTTCGCAATCTACAACTCAAATTACATACAACAGTGCTACCGAATTTGCTTAGGTATTACAAAAAATAATTTAAAAAATTAACTTATTATTCTTCAATTTTAGATAAAGATAAAGTAGTGCATGATGCATATCGTTAGATTGGTAATTAAATTTGCTATTTAATGGAAAGATGGCCCTTGGTAGGTGCCATTTAAAAAAATGACTTTTTCTTAAAAAACGTGTTCAGCAGACTTTGTTCTTTTATTGAGGGTTTGTTATTGACTTCATTGATAAAATAGCTATTATTATTAGTTGCTAGAGTCAATTAGAACATATTTTTTCAAGCCACAGCCTTCTATCGTAAAAAATAAAAGTTGAAAAAATTATTTTTTGTTCGCAAAAATAAAAAATTTGGCGAGATTAGTTTATGTAATTTGACTTGTAGATTCCGAAAAACATAAAATAGATAGAGTGATCTATTTAAAAAATCAAAGTTGGTATCATTTCCGGTGAAACCGGAAGTCGACCATTTTGACTATAGTTCTCGGTCAATCAGAAATTATCTGTAGTATCTTCATATACAATTTTATCTAAATCGATTTATAAATAAAGATGATATAAGCATGGTCCTGTTCTCATTGTCACCCGGTATATACAGGCTTTTCAAAGTTAAGTATTGCTAACTTCGTTATTATTGGAGCTACAAAGTCAGTTAAATAAGCAAACTAGTAGTATTTTTTTCGCCAATTACGATGGTGAAAACGGAATCAAAATCGAACATCGCGTTCGCGAGTTATGCCATTGCCAGGGCCACTAGAAGCGTTTACAAGTTGGCTCGAGAATGCTTGGAGCAAGAGGGTGATGTTTTTGAGCATCTAATTTGAGTTTTGTTTTTATAAGTTCATAGAATAATTTGAAATAAACGATATTGTTTCCCTTCATGGATATTCTTTTTAATTTCTATTTTATGATAAGGCAAAATTGTCACTAACACAGCCACCTTGACGAATTTCAAAAATCATCAATACCTTTGTCATTTTTGACGTTAGGATAAAAGGACATAGGACACTTTTTGTTCAGAATTCAATTTCCTATCGATTGTGAATATTGTATACTGAGTGTCCCATTTGAAAAAAAATTGAACTTTTTGATATAACTCGCGAACGCGTTGTTCGATTTTGATTCCGTTTTCACCATCGTAATTGGCGACAAAAATACTACTAGTTTTCCTATTTAACGGACTTTGTAGCTTCAATAATAACGAAGTTAGCAATAGTGCCGACTTAACTTTGATAACCCTGTATAATGTGTATACAAAATATCATATTCCTCCGACAAATAGTTTCTGAGTTATACCGCCAACAGATAGACAGACAAACGGAATTGAGAAAACCTGTTTTTCGTAATCTAGGGACCCTGAAACGTGAAGATCTGAAGAAATCTCGGAAGGTAATTTTTCGTGATTACAATACTTCCTTCGTCTTTCAGACGAGGGAAGTAATAAGCGGATACAAAACACGTTCCAACAATTCGATAAAATGGGCAACATTAACTGGGAGCCCCTTACCTATTGGTGCTGCAACTCAACGTACAGATATCGGAATGCAGATACCGAGTATTCGTTTCAACTGCAATATAAAGTCCTGCCTATTGCGCATGTCCGCCAATCTGATTCTCATAGGTTTATGCTGTGCCCGGGGTTAGATGAATTCACAGACACAGTGGGTTTAAACAATCCACGAACAATTTGGATTGGTAGGTTCTTCCTGGTTATGGCATGGTCGTCGGTATAAGCTTTTCGTTTCGATGCTCATGCTGTCAGCTTCTTCAAAACTTCTGCTACGAGGGGCCGTTACGTTGGTTGACGACGGTTATCGCCTTAGTAATACATGGAAGGCAGCTCTGCAAAACCAATCAAACCATAAGCAAGTTTCACGTGAGCAACCACGACAAGACCCAATAGCATACAATATTTACATAAGCACCGTAACGACTCCTCGGTATATAACCAGGAGCAGAAGGCACCGATATCAGGCTTTAGAAGATGACCAGCGAAAGTCAAGTTTATGTCGACGAACAGGGCATAACCCGGCAGAACCAACTATTATGAATAACGACAGTGAAAGCATGCATTCAATTATCGTTCTAGCTTGTTTAGGTTAGTTGCAGCCTTTGATAGTTTTTTAAATTGAATGCCCCATGAAATTGTTTTGGAACCGCTGATCACAGTAATTCGCATGCGCTCAAAATCGATCTTTACTATAGGTACTTGAATGTATCTTAAATAACTTTTTCCTACGACTGCTTCTAAAATCAAGCTTTCCGCCTTGTTGACGTACGTCAAAAATTGATTGTTTTGAATCAGTTCATCGCGGCAGCCGTCATACGTAAGTATATAATCGTGAATCGTAATACATAGCAACATACATAAATTTTATATAAGCTTTCATGATTATATACCTAAGTCGGCTAGTGGTCAGCTATTTGAAAACGTCAAAGTTGACAGCTGTCACTGTGAATTTGATTTAAACCTTTTTCGCGATTTAAAGTTACTTGTGCTTTATTTTGTGTATTGTCGGTGTTTAAGTGTCAAGAAAAATAAGAAATGGGCGATAAAATATCCAATTCTGATGTAAAAATTTGCACGTCGCTGGAAATTTTAGGAATGGCAAAAAACACTAGTTTAAACCTATTTTCGAAAATTTTACAGTCGTAGGAAAAATTTTGTATGCAACACGAGCGAAAAATGCATTAGGCGTTCGTTCGAGTTTTTTCGGACCTCGCTTCGCTCGGCCCGAAACTTTCGAACTCACGCCTAATGCATCATTTTTCGCTCTAGGTACATAAATAACTATTGAACGATGATGTAATAGTTATTTACTATACAAGTGGGATAACAGTATCATTAATATACATGTGTGTAAGTTACAAACGAGTGCGTAGCATGAGTTATGTAAGCACACAAGTATATTAATGATGCATTATCACACATGTATTGTACAAAATTTTATCTACGACTGCCTAAAATTGAGAAAAGTGCATTAAGAGAAATGTCGGATCCGTCATTTTCAAAAATATTTTAGTAGGCACTGGAGTAGATAATAGTTATTTACTATACAAGTGGGATAACAGCATCATTAATATACGTGTATGTAAGCACACAAGTATATTAATTATGCATTATCACACATGTATTGTACAAAATTTTATCTACGACTGCCTAAAATTGAGAAAAGTGCATTAAGAGAAATGTCAGAACTGTCATTTTCAAAAATATTTTAGTAGGCAAATGTCATTCATTTGACACTATTTCAGTTACGTAATGAAGTCATTACACAACTCAGTTGCGTAATGAAACCATTACATAACTGAGTGGTGTAATGAGCTTTATTACCTAACTGAAATAGTGTAAAATGAGTGACGTAATGCGTTACTTATCCCACTGGAGTAGATAAAGTATAATATGTACTTACAAATAAGGAGCAAAAGATTAATTTCCAATTACTTATAGGCTAGAACTATTCCGGAGCAATACAAGACTGATGAGGCTTTACAATTTTTCACAGAATCGTTTAAGTTAGGAGAAGAATGCGGAAAGGAATCGGAAGATGATATAGTGAAAAATGCCTTGCTGTTGCAATATCCAGAAGAAAACGACTCGCTGAACGCAATATTGGGCTGCGTTTTCATGAAAAGAGGTATTGTAGACGAGGAGTCTCATATAGACAACTCACGGTTAATAATTTATGTTTGGAAAATCTTTACGGCTGCTGGAAAAACTTCCCCGTTCTATCGGAAAGCAGCATATGATACGGCAAAATTTTGTAATAGCGTGAAAGGGAAAGAATATGGCCAAACCGCAGTAAAACTGCAAAATTGTATTGTTCGGTATTGCCGTTTGAGAGAAATTTGAGAAAATGAAGAACTTGATTAGATAATACGTGTATCATATGTATTAATAATGAGCCTAGGAGAAATAACTAACAATGTAATTGATTAGTATTAATACATTATCGTGCATTACTATCTAAAGTTTTTTGAAATTTGAGTACTACTAATAAATTTGGTTTTTTGTGCGTATGTTGTTTTGATTCCGTACCTATCATTGTGACATAGACTTGCACTCAACAGCAAATCCAAAAACATTTTTTAAATTGTCTTTATATATGTGGACGGCATCCTTTAATAATAATTACAATAATAAATCGAATATGCTGCTGGTGCATGTACAACGTTGGCAAACAATGACTCTGTTGGTTTTCATAATCAGATGGCCAAAATTGTACACCAACATCTTGTCCTGAAATATAAATTGCTGAACCGTACTGGAAGTACTTACCTGTGCCTGTTCTCGAATCTGGTGACGCTGTAGGTACTCTATTTGGAATCGTCCTTTTCTAACAGATAAACAGGTAGACCACATCCTCCCAGATCTTCCCCTAATTGAAAAAATAAACAAACGGGCATTTATTGTTGATATTGCACCGATGTGAAACGTACTTAGAAGCTGTATGATGTCAGAATTATTGCTCCTGTGATCATTTCTATGGGCGGAGTTGCAACTAAACACCTAAAAAATGTAGAATAGAACTTCCTAATGGCTTTTCCAATTTATTACAGAAGACTCTTATTTTGCAAACTTGTCATGTCGTTTGGAAGTTTCTCTCAGTATAAAACTACTCTAATGGCTGGATGGGAGGAATTCCTCCTCAGCTATTAGAATTTACCATTCTAAGACTGAGAATTAAAATTTAAATTAGATAAACAATAATATTAACAATAATACTGCGAAAAACCTGTAATAGCAGATAAAACAATTGACAAAATAGCTACAATATAACATAAAAGAATATACAAATTGCAAAGTAACTTACTGGAATTAATTAGATTCTAATAAATAGAACAAAAACCTTTTAGTAATATCTATATTATTGGTAACAAACGACTTCCGGGATTGGACTGTGTCATGATTGAGGTCGAAGAACTCAACGTTTTGCCACTTTTGTAAGTGGTTTCATCAAGAGGAAAAGCAAAAGAACCCGGTAATGTGTAAACCACGCCAGAGGCGAAACTCTTCTCCCTTCCCTTGCAAAAAGTTTTGCCTCTGGCGTAGTTTACACGTTGAGTTACCGCGCTTCTTTGCTTTTCCTCCTGATGAATCCTCTTCGACCTCAATCATGACACGGTCCAAACCCGGAAGTCGTTTGTTACTTAATGACAATGGCCGTGAAAGCCTCCGAAATCACCTATATTATTAGTTTTATTTAATTAGGACAATGAAGTTTATGAACATTATGAAACTCCGATATTTACAAAAAAGGAAACTGTATTATATTCATGCTCAACGAATTAAAACAAAAGGGAAGGTTTTGAATCCTCTTATTGTCATTAAAACACACAAATTACAAACATATACAAGTACGTCAATATGTTTTAACATTCAAATATGAACAGGGAGTTTAGCAAAAACGAATACCAGAATCTAATTACGAAGTTAGAGGCTAAGTAATCTGACCCGTGTCCTAGTCTTGGTCAGAGTGACACAAGGCGAATGAAGACGCAAAGCCGGAATCCCACAGTGTTTAAGATTCTTTGAATATAATAGGCATTTTCCAGCCCGGGCGCAAGCTATAACTTTCGCCTCCCAGAAGAATTACATTTTCTTGGCTTTCGTTTATGATTCATTGTTCGCCGGGCACGGGCTGTCTCAAAAAGTATTTGCTCTCACTTTCGCCTGGGCCATTGTTAATTGAGTCGGGTGCTCGTCCGTTTATTGCTCATGTAATTGGCCCTTTTGCATGACGCAAGATGTATTTTTGTAACCCTATCTTCTGTGACGATATGGAATGACTCTGTTTATAGAACTGCAGTCCGACGTTTTAGGAAAGAGCGTTTTTAGAAAGGTCACTTACCTCGGTTGTAGGTAATTTGTTCGAATGCAATTGCTCGAAAACGAATTCCTCGAAATCAGTTGCTCGAAAGTCAATTGCTAGAACTTGACTTTGCTCGAATTGCAAGTTTCTCGAACAGCAATTTCTCGATTATCTGTTGCTCGAAAAAAGTAAAGTTGTGAAATAGTCTTAACTCGAATCAGTTAATATCAAATATAAAAAAAACATAAATTACAAATTATAATCTTTACTAATAAAAAATAGGTATATGTTTTTAATATGATATGTTATGTGCTATTCCACGGACATAATCATATATATATATTTCTGTCATGTCCATAATTATTCACTAACTAATCTTAAAAGTCTCGGTGCACTATTACGATATATTCTTCGACTTATGGTGTGTTGTTGACCGCTGACATATTATTCTATCCGTAATTCGTTCAAACTCTGCTCCCTCCTTAATACCGAAATTGATTTCCAGATGTTAAAACCACATAAATTCGAGCAAAACATTTTCGAGAAATTGCGGTTCGAAGAACTTGTATTGCGAGAAAAGTTACATTCGAGCAATTTGATTTTCGAGCAATTGATTTCGAGCAATTGCATTCGAGGAATTTGCCGGAGAAGACTTAGCTCGACGTACATTAATCAACTTTGAGTTTACTGATATATCTTAACGGCACCCACACAATTGATTTACAAAATCCACTGGTTTAACTCGTATGGCAACACACCGAAATTTGCATAAAGATGGAATTAATTTTCGTTTACATAATTAAAAAAAATTGTTATTGTCATTTAATAAATGTAAAGATTGTTGGTAAATGCTTACACACTTTGCTCTTTCGGTAAGCTTAGACGAAACAAAGCTATTTATAAAAAAATTTAAATGCAGTTGATCGTATACGTCTGTTTCAAAAGTAGATGACTTCATCCTGTGCTTGGTAAATTACAAGTAATCTTTATTTATTTACCTAACTTTAGCTATTATATTTCCAAGTTACTTAAATCCATTATGTATTTATTTTCTCCTTGGCATTAATTAAATTATATGTTGTTAACTCCAAATGCTTCTGCTGTTCCGCTCCCTTCACAATTTACCTACCCAATCAGCCTGTCGAGTAGTCTTAATTTAACTTCAGTTCGGGAAGCCAACAAGACCCGGAAGAACTGCATATTTTATCGTTTTCCATCGTCTAATTCCAATATTGTGTGGTCGTCATCACCTGGGTTATCGATCACATATCACACACATCAAGCTAAGAATGCATCTACGATCAACAGAGCTGCAAAACGCTAAATTTATTAGTAACTTGGATATTCTTTGTTGTATTCCCATAATTGTTTCGTTTTCCCTTTTTAGCTTACCGACCACCATTTTGGGCAACCCATCGTATTTAGGTTTGAATTATATTTACTTTATGTATGATATCATTAGTGTATTAGTTGTATACTAGCAGTCCAGTGAGACAAATGTCTCATATAATAAAATAAAAAAGACCGTTTTGCAAGTAGAACGCGTATTCACCACACGTACGTATATGACGTCATTGTTGGTAGCAAACTACCAGTCGCATTCGCCTTGCTAAAATTTGCCTAGAATCTAACCTAAAAAGTTAGGATTAGGATAATTAAGATAATAATTAGTGTTAGAGACTGAAATTCTCTTCCTGACCTGACATGACCATTCCAAACATATAACTTTAATAACTTTTTTCTCTATCTCTTACGGTTTGGCTGCTGAAACAGCGTCCCAGACAGACAAAACAGCGTCCCGGACAGAGCAGCGTCCCGGACAGACACGTGTATTAGATAGAGGATATTTCATTGTTATTGAATTATTAAAGAGCGATTCTCCGACATAATTAATTTATTTTACCTAATCCGTTTATCGTCTTTGGTTGGTATGCTTGTGACTATTATAATGATCAATAAAAAAAACGTGTTCTGTTACACAACTTGTTTAAAACGTTGATAAAATTGTATCCATCTGTCAGTTTAAATTGTGTCGAATTTTCAAGTACCTTAGATGTTTTTCAGTCATGAAATAAAGCATTCAGTAGTTTCACAATAAATTTGAGTTTCCCTTAAAATATATAGATGACATGTATTGTATTTCAACAGTTTACAATTTTCTAAATTTTCTGAAAAGCAAACGAAAACAGATTCCAAACATTGCTTATGTTTCCCGAATTGTACTGAAATAGAGAGATAAAAACATGGCTATTAATGTTTTTCTTTTTCTTTTGCTATAACGTTTCTCCTTCTTCTTTTCTCTAGATCCTCGGCCTGTTATTTATAGATTATTGAGTCCTTTCATCTTTTTCTCAGACGTTAAATGTTTCTTTTTCCCCTTGGTGGCATGTCTCTTCCAATTTTAACTGTTCTATCTATTGTTATCAATTCGTGAAATATTACTGTTTCACTCGTCTCTTTGTCTTGTATCAATTCGCTGAGAGATTGTAGATTGCATTGGTCCGGTGTTTCAGTGCTTCTTATGCGGTTAAGTCTTGGTTTCGAAGGCTTTCACAGGGGCTTTATCAGGATGAAAAGCTAAAGGGTACGGTAACTCAACGTGTAAACCACGCCAGAGGTAAAACTTTTCTAACGATCGGAAGAAGAAAGGCGAAAATTTATGGGCATGTGCCGTCGCGGTTGAGTGGCGATGGGCGGGGCTTAGAAATTAGTACTATGCACATAGAAGGAAGGGAAAATCCTTCGTGACGATTAAGATTGTTAGGGTGTTTATAAATCTCAATAGCTTCGCGAATCTTTCTGCTAAAGAAGAATCGGGATTTGCAGATAATAGAAATTTAATCGAAAAGAATCTTACGGCCGGTATCGCGTCGGCGTTCGGCGATGGCCGATGATGAAACCAGACCCGACTTGAAACAGCGCTGGTGTTCAAAGATGCGAATTGTTACTGAATGATCTGTTTCACCAATGTATACAACATTACAAAAGCAAGGGACTCTATACACAACTTTAGATGACATAGTGTTTAATTTATCTTTAGGTGAAGAAAGAACCTGTCAGGTTTTGCTCGGGGGTTTAAATACTCGCAAAATGCTTGACATATTGTCGAACTCAACCACCGCCCATCCAGCCAATGATGGGAGATTTGCCGGGTGCACGACCCCAGGCAGTGAAAGCGTTCTTGGTAACAGGCGTGGATTATGGAGAACCTTTTGAGATAACGATGGAGCGGTTGAAAAAGGCAAGGATTCTCAAGGTCTACATTTGTCTGTTTGTCTGCTTTTCGACTGGCGCTGTTCATGTGGAACTGGTGTCGGATTTGACGACAGAAGCTTTTCTAGGTGCATTTCGAAGATTCCTGATTCGCCGTGGAACCGCCAGGAAAGTTTATAGTGATTGCGGCACCAACTTTGTCGGCGTTAAGCGCAAGTTGGCCGAGTGGAAGCAGGTAGTCACTTTCGATGCGTACAATCAGACCGTGTCGCAAGAGGTGGCACATAAAGGCATTGCCTGGCACTGAAATTGTCCCTCCAACCTCCATTTTGGTGGAATTTTGGAGGCAGATACCAAGAGTGTAAAGAACTTGCTAGCCCGGGTCATGTGTAACCAAATTCTGACCTACGAAAAATTCTACACTATTCTAGTGCAAGAGAAGGCAGCGTTGAATTTCCGGGCTATGACACCGATGAGCAGCGACTCGAATGATTTGGATGCGCTGACGCTTGACCATTCTTTCCTGCTGGAACCCCCTGTAACTGTGATAGAGCCAAACAGTCGTACGGGGAACATTGCTTGCATTCGTCAATGGCAACCCGTTCAACAAATTTATCCCTTCTTTCGGAACCAGTGGCACAGGAACTACTTGCGTACTCTGCATCAGCGTCACCAATGGACGAAAGGGTGTCCAAATATGAAAGAGGGCACGTTGGTTCTTATTCGAGAGGTTATCCCTCTTTTGCAATGGCAATTAAAAACGCCTCGTGGTATCTTTAAGCGTGCAGCTGTTTACTTTTAGCCCATGTGCTAAAAGTGAAGTGAGGTTATAAAACTACAATTTCGAACTAGAAGTAAAGTTGTAAAGTTATTCTAGTTGCTTCTTGCGTTACAGGTAAAGTGTTTTTGAAATAATTAAAGCGTTATGTAATGAATATAGTCAGATGTGGAGTATTAATAATTACCTTTCGTAACTGACCTTTCCAGCACTGGCTTAGGATACATTCGCCCGAGCGGCATGGCCTACTGTTTAATATGACATAAATTAGAAGTGTCGTAGATGCAAACCTTTGTTAAATCGATATTTATGAATTAATAACAGTAAAATTAAGGTCGTAGATAAAATATTGTATGCAACGCGTACTAAATGTCGTTTATGCACGAGACATGAAAATTATGAAACGAAGCCAAACGTCGACTTTTAGCACGCGTTGCATAAATAGCTGTTTCGATAATATGTCAATTAAATTAAAACCATGTTTCTTTATTAGCCTTGTTATTGTGGAAACTTCCTTAATATTCAATTTTAGACCCATGTTCATAGGGATGTTTTCACATGTATACAACAGCTTGTACAACTCTTTCGTTGCCAATATGCAATAAAATCTTATAAAAATATGAACGCATAATTAACACCACTGACAACTTATTTTTATATTAAACTAGCTGACCCGGCAAACGTTATTCTGCCGAAAAATAATTTGTCTCTAAAACCCCGTTTCACCACTATAGTGTTTTAACTTCATTTTCTGTCCACCGTCTTGGACTTAAAAATCAATGCAATTTTCGCAATCAACGTCCCAAAAAACCTCAATAACGACACCTGTAAAAGATGGTAGCCAAAATTAATTGGAACTTAGCACCGTTTACGTTTGTTGTAAAACCAGTTTAGTTTTTTGACAGGAGATATGGAGCTTAGGTTGTTGTTAAGAGACAGGGTGAGAATGCCAAGCCATGCCAAGTCTTTACGAACATTTGAAGCCTGTGGTCCCCATCAATGAATATACGATCGTGGTTAAAGGTATATTGAATTCTTAAGACGTATCACAGAGCTATATATACAATAAATGTATGCCGTGTTTATGACCTATTATTAAAAATTACAATCATATATGTTTAAAATAACGTAATTCTGAATACTTGAGTTGTTATGTTGACCCACTAGCATTGCAGAATCGCAGCGTTGTGCTTTTGACATATGATATACTACACATGTAGAAAGTGCAACGTCTGTTTGTAAATACAGAACTGGAGCTTGATTGCATGTGTCGCTTACATTTAATTGTTATCACGACACAGAAACTTGACACATATCTTATCTGGCGCAAGTTATACAGTCTTTGTGGACTAATTGCGTGAACTTTTGTGTTTACTTGATTGCAGTTTATTTCACACTATTTACTTAAAACCCATGATCAAACATAGTTTGAAGACACCCATATCGATTTTTAGGCTCATTTACCCCATTTCACCCCTAAAGGGTTGATTTTCGGAAAATCACGAAATACGTGTGTTATTTGTTTTTAGGAGTACTCCTACAATGTTTCAAGTTGAAATATCTATTTAATATTATTTTCCATTCAAAATTAGAATCCTCATTTTACCCCTTTAGGGGTTTATTTTCTAAATATCCTTCCTTATTCCTTGTATAGAAGGTGCCCCAAAAAGGAGTGGTAAATTTTGCGAATTATCTCAAAGGATGCCGCTTTATCTAAAGTAAAATTACCGTCATTAACAGGCAAAATATTTAGTTACTTCTAAGTTGTTCTCAAAAAGATTGGTAGAACCTGTTCATTTGGTTATGGAAGAAAATACAACCTTTCAAATCTGACAATTGTAAATTGTCAGTGTCAAATAATTCATTAGCGTCGCAAGCGGGTGAAATTTTATCATCTATTGCCCTGAAAAACTAATTTTTGTAATACCTACTTGTTAAATATTTCTTTAAGGACTGTTTACTACTGCGTAAGCAACCTCTTTACGGCCCGGCCGTAAAAAGTGTCCGTAAAGACCACGGCCTGCTAAATTGTGTGCCAAACGTCAAAGTGAAGTTTGTCACACAAATCCAGCAGCAAGCAAGTCTTCAACTCCACATAGAAGAAGGCGCAAAAGACTGCTATAACTCCTGAACATACGCTAAAATAACTTGCTCATTCAGAATCTTAACGTCTTTAGAAATATCTTCATCATTTTCTACAGATGTCATACGAGCTGGTTACAACTTAAAACTGCTTACAACCATACACGAAATTGGAAATAACTGACATTTATAAACGACAGTTGCAACGTTCTACGCACTCTCAATCATTCTAAAATGTCATTACACAAACCTAGCGTTTTGATGAAAATAAATTAGAAAAATATAGATATGACGGAATTGTATGTAGGTATTACAAAAACTATTGTACAATACACGTCCGTTAGGGCCTTTACTGCCTCGCCAGTATTATTCGACTCGCTCTTCGAGCTCGTCTCACAAATTCTCTGGCTCGGCAGTAAATGCTATCCTAACGGACTTCTACTGTAAAATACTAATTCTGCACAGTATTTAAATGTGACAATTTAGAATTGTGCTATTGTTGTACCTAAGAGCACAATATGCGTTCGACTTGGAATGTATGATAAAGAGATTATATCGGTGCTACGATGAATGGGGCTTTAGCATAAGTTTAGAAAAAACGGAGTATCTATTTAGTAATCAACTCGGAAGCACAATATGAAGTCTTAATAAATGAAGATGTTGCAGTAAGACAAGTAGAAAGGTTTAAATACCTCGATGCTACAATACAATCGATGAAAAAGGTTTGGGAACAGAAGAGATCAAAACTCGAATAGTACAAACTAAGAAGATAATGGGATGCTTGAAATTAATTTGATGGGACAATATTATCTCTAACAAAAACAAAAAAAAGAATAGGTGAAGTAATGGTAGAGTCGATGCTATGTTATGGCAGTGAGGTATGGACTGTAACAGCGGAAATGAAACGAAGACTAGACACAGTTCAAATGGACGAAAAAGCGGAAAGGTATCGAGACTAGATAGAGTAACGAACGAGGAAATAAGACGCAGAATGGAGGCACCAGAATGGCAATTGAATATTTCTTCTGGGTCGCGTACACTTGGCAGTTGTTGACGAACGAATGGTTGGTGAAGCTTTTGGAGATTTTACTGCAGAGGTTCTCTCTTGGACTCGCATTGGTTCTTGCATTCCAATGATCTTTGATGAGCTACTTACTGGAGTTGTTGTAGCAGATCTTGACAATGTTGATGAATTTTCTTTTAAGTTCGAATCATTATTAAATTTGTTGTTGATGGTTTTGGCATGTTACTGTCTTCTCCTTCAATCCTGTCATTTAAATGTATTCTGTTCCTGCGGTATGTAGCTCCATTTTCAGTTTTAACGTAGTATGAATTTGGATAGTCCGTTGTCTCAAGTACTTTTCCTGGTATCCACTTTCTCACACCCTTTTGAATATAAATCTTTTGACTGGGTTTAAGTACGCTTAAAGCTCTACTTGAACAATTTGCGTATTTAATCTGCTGTTGCTGGTGTTTCTTCAATAACCTCTTGTTTTGTACTACATTAAATTCTGGTTTCAGGTTTATTGTAGGGATTTGGGTTCTAAGGGGTCGTCCCATTAACGTTAATGCGGGAGATGGTAAATCTTGTTTTGGAGTATTGTTGTATTCCATAATAGCAATATTTGGATCATTTTCGGCTTGCATGCTTTTAAAAATTAACCCTTTTACAGTCTGAATAGCTCTCTCTACCATACCATTTGATTTTGGGTAATGAGGACTAGATGTCATGATTTTCGCATCGATTTTATTAGCAAATACATGATATTCTTTTCAATCAAAAGGAGACCCATTATCAGTATGTATGACTTTTGGTATTCCATGCGTTCTAAATATTGACATTAATGCTGCAGTTACAGCTTTAGTAATTTTGCTATTTAATTCGCTAATTTCTATGAATTTTGAATGGTAATCTATTACAACCAAATAATTTTTTTCTATTAAATGTAAAAAATCGACTCCTACCTCATGCCATGGAAGTGCAGGTATTGGATAGACTGTTAAAGGTTGTTTGACGTTTGATTTTGAATACCTCTGACAGTTGTCACAACCCTGCACCCTTTGCTCAATATCTTTTGCCGAAAGACCGCATTATTTACTTTTTGTTTACATGATATTATACCTTGATGGGCTAAGTGTATACGATTTAATACTTCCTCCCTTTTTGCTTTTGGTATAATCGTTTGATTGCCACGAAAAAGTAATTCATTATATTCACGAATGGTACTTCGATATTTGCAATTCTTCATCTAATTTTACTGCTTGTACGTACTCATCTGTTTTTTATCGGACATAGACACTATTGTATTTACTTGCTGTGCAGCCCCTTCCAAGTAACTTGTATGTACAGATGTTGTTCCTGAAGACCTAGACAAGGCATCAGAAACAAACATTTTCTTACCTGGAACGTAGCTTAAATCGAACTGGTATCTTAACAGTTTCAGTATCATTCTTTGTATTCTGGACGATAAAGTGTCCAACGGTTTCTTGATAAGACTTAAAAGTGGTTTATGATCCGTTTGGATTTCAAACTTGGTACCATAAAGAAAATAATTAAATCTTTGACAACCATTAACAATCGCTAAAAGTTCTTTTTCAATCTGGCTGCATCTTTGTTGACTGTTAGTTAACGTTACCGATGCATATGCAATTGGGTGTTCATCTTGTAAAATTATTGCACCCATTCCATTCTGGCTTGCATCGACTGATAATACCAACTTTTTTAATAGATCAAAACATTTTAAAACCTGTGTTTCTGTAACAAGCTTCTTTAATTCTTCAAAACATTTTTGCTCAATTTGTTCCCAGATAAACTAATTTTTAATGCTAAGTAGTTTTCTTAAAGGTGCTGTTTTTTCAGATACGTTTGGCACAAATTTTGGCAAATAATTTATCATTCCTAAAAACCTCATAAGCTCAGTTCGATTTTCTGGAGCTTTGTAGTCCACTATTGCTTGTACTTTTGATTCATCTACTGCTATTCCGTCTTCTGTAATTACGTGACCTACATATTTCACTTTATTTACACAGTACTGTACTTTGCTTTTATTAAATTTAAGTCCATTTTCATTTGCTCTTTTAATAATTTTCGCAATCTTTCATTATGCTGTTTTTCAGTATTTCCAAAAACCAAAACCTCGTCCATAAATGTACAAATACCTTGTAATCCTTCAGTAATTGTATTAATTGCGCGTTGAAATACCTCTGGAGAACTACTTAAACCAAAAGGTAGAGGAAGGAAGCGATACCTTTCAAATGGTGTAGCCACTGTACATAACTTTGAGCTTTCTTTATTTAACTCTATTTGTAAAAATGCTGATGAAGCATCTAACACTGTAAAATATTTTGCTCTTTGTAATTCTCCAAATATCGTTTCTTGTGTTGGAATTTGGTAATGCTCTTGTTTTATATATTTATTTAATTCCCTAGGATCCATGCAGATTCTAATTTTACCTGTTGGTTTCTTCACTATCACAATTGGATGTACCCAATCTGTTGGTTCCTGTTCTTTTTTTTAATATTCCAGCATCAACCATTTTGTTTATTTCATTTTTTACTTCGGCTATTAAAGCTTTCGGAATGCCTCTAGCATTTGTAACTTTACTTACAGCTCCTGGTTTTAATTTAATTTCATATTGAAATGGTATTGTCCCTAGTTTACCATTGAAAACATCAGGAAACTCATCTATTATAGGAAACTAGCAGTCCAGTGAGACAAATGTCTCATTTAATAAAACAAAAAAGACCGTTTTGCAAATAGAACGCGTATTCACCACACGTACGTATATGACGTCATTGTTGGTAGCAAACTACCAGTCGCATTCGCCTTGATAAAATTTGCCTAGAATCTAACCTAAAAAGTTAGGATTAGGATATAATTAAGATAATAATTAGTATTAGAGACTGACACGACCATTCCAAACATATAACTTTAATAACTTTTTTCTCTATCTCTTACGGTTTGGCTGCTGGAACAGCGTCCCGGACGGACACGTCTATTAGATAAAGGATGTTTTTACACTATGCACTCTGTGAATCAACTGTAGTTCTTGACACGCTTCCAACCCTATTATGGGTTGTACAGACTTTTCTATTGTAAAGAAATCGAGATTTAATTTGTCAACTTTTGACGTTTCACATGTCAATTTGCAAATAGGTACCTAAAATGTCAATGTTATGCCCCGTGTATGACGTAACTATTTTTTTCTCCAACCACACGAATAAGACACCATATTGTCGTATAATTTTGTACAAAAAGTAAGTCATTTCGGGATGTTCACCAATTACCTTGGCAACTGTACACTTTTCGATTCATATTTGCACTAGTACAAAAATGGACGCAAGATAGGGTTTTACATGGTAAATTTTATATAAAACACAAACGCTTCGTCAATATTCGGCAATCGCCGTCGTTGTTGTTTAATTTCCCCGTATAGTGATTGTTTATTTGCGCCATGACAGTTGTACAATATAACCTACAATGTTTGATTCTAAATAATAAGTTATATTACAGAATTTATTACTAGTTGGAGAAAAAATAGTATGTTTCATTCGCACAAAAAATGCGTTTTCAGGACGCGTAAGACTCGCCGGACTCCGCTGCGCGTCGTTCGGCGATCTGTCTTACTTGTCCCGAAATCATGCATTTTTTGTACTAATGAAACAAATAACTATATTTGTATTATTTATTTTAGGTTTTATACGGAGAGCATCATATTGTAACGTTTCGCTCTGGTTTTAAATGCATTTTTGTTATAATATATAATATTAGAGCATTTAAAACGCCGCAACAATAGGTTTGCAACAATCGGAAAGTTTCAGCTCGCGCTCGAGTTGCACCAGCTCCTCGCTGTGCGCAAATGAAACGAACGCGCACGTTGATACGAGAGGAGGGAACGCGATAAGCTATAAAACCAGATCGCGTAGCGAGCTCGAGGAGATTATCATCCCGACGGCGAAGACTTCACTTCTCGGAACCGATCTTCGGGCTCCCGCCGAGGACGGCCGCGTGCCGGTCCCGCTAAACCGACCTAAATTAACCAGGGCCTTCAGCCGAACTCAGCACCAGAAACCGACCGGAAGATTTCGAAAATAGTAACTCGATCTCCCCCAGGTACCCGCCTATATAAACGTATTTCTGGAATCGGACTGCGTTTATTAGGATTGATTTGTAAATTGTTTATTTCGCATAAATCTGGTATCGGATTGTGCAAATTTTATTCTTACAATTCCGTCGCGTTCGTCACGGGTGTTCGCACACGAAATTAAGATTATATTTGGTTATCGAAATAACTTAGTTTCGTGGGCGATCGATCCGGGCGATCTCACAGAACAAATAAATCACAATTAAACTTGGCTGGAATATCGCCGAGTTTCAATTGGGTTTATTCCGTAAGAATAAAACTAACATTCCAGTATAACAACGGAGAGCACTGAAATAGCAATAAACTCGAATCTAGTAAAGTCACGAAAGACCTGTCAAAGTACAGTTAATTTCAAGGGTACATCCGAGTACATTAAAGTAAAAATCATTTTTGAATCACAGAATTGAAAATTACAAAACCAGTCCATTATTTTACGCGGGGTTAATTAAAGTATTGCAGAATTCAAAAGTCACCGACCTTGTTAAAATATCTTCGTTGTGTATATGACCTCCGCACGTGCCGGAGCGCAGATAACAGTAGAAAGAATTCGACCTCAGGTCAAAGGCTAAATGCACTTCCTGGTTATCACTAAAACGTGCACTTGTATAGATATTAACACAGATTAAACAACTCGGAGTTTCAATCAAGTCACTTTATAGTTGAAATAATTACAAAGCTCCCGTTTATTTACATGAGTACTAAACTGTCATTTTTAATTTGTTTTGAGATTACAGGACTGCCAACGTAAACGTGAGAACCCTCGATTTTCCAACAACCTGGCGTAGTGAACACCACGATCCTACACCGCTGTATGAAGGGCAGCCTACACATCCAGTAATTAACCAAGGATTCACGCAAAACAAATTATTTTGTATCTAATTCAATATATAATTTATTTTTAAGTTATTACATGTACATAATAGGTAATAAATGTTTCTGTTAAAACTTGTTCTTTTGAGTCAGTCAGAGTAATCAGGCCCTGGACCCAATATAAGCGGCTACCATTTACAAGGGCATATTTGATAATGCTATAGGGGCATTTTCCAAATTAAATATAAACCTGATATTATTACGAAGCCCCAGTTAGCATTGCAATATTTTGACTTTGGTAATACGTTGCAGTCTGCCCCTGTGTCGAGTTTAAAGGATACTATGGTTCCATTCACTTTGATAGATTCTCGCCACTCAATTGCATCCACTGAACATCTCAATGTATCTAATATGAAATCATGTTCGATTTCTGTTTCCTGCATTACTGAATTATCTTCATCTAAAGTATTTATCCATTTTGCTTTGCATACTTTAGCGAAATGGTTACGACGTTTGCACTTTTTTGCAAAATTGCCCATATGCGGGACAGTTTCTCGGATCATGGTGAAAGCCACAACGCGAACATTGTCTATTTTCCACTCTGCTTTTAAATTTGTTTATTCTTTCTTGACCATATTCACTTTTATTTTCATATTTCTTGTTTGTTCCCATTACTTCTCTACGTTTCTGTTTGTTAAGTACATCCACTGTTATCCCTTTTTCCATTTCTTTCATCTGCGATTTGCTTACCTCGTTAGCTCGACAAAAATTTAGTGCTTTTGTCAATGACATTTCCGGTTCGCTTAAGAGTCGTTCTTGTACTGCTTTAGCCAATATTCCTAGGACAATTCTATCCCGTAAAAGACTCTCATGCTAGACACCAAATTCACAGTTTGTTGCCAACTTCTTTAAATCGGTTAAATATAAGTCTATAGACTCACCTTCTCTTTGTGCCCGACCAAAGAATTTAAACCTGTCAAAGACAATGTTCTTTCTAGGTTTACAAATAGCATCATATTTTTCTATAACAGTTTCTAAACTTTTTACTGTACCTTCAGCAAAATTAAAAGTATTATAGATTTCCAATCCTTCTTCTCCAATCAAATTTAAGAATATTGCAATCTTTAAATCGTCTGCCTTATTCTTTTTCTCCGATGGCAGCATGAAAACGTCAAATTTTTGTTTCCGTTTCTGCCGTAATTCCGCTAAATTTCCTGACTTGAAGTCAAGAGGTGCTGGTTTATTAAATCCTTCCATTTTATTGACCACTATGTCACCATGTTATGTTTAATACAAGAGTTTTATTATGCCTTCTTGTACACATAA
>CALNHX010007186.1:0-77522 GCA_940337035.1 Agriotes lineatus
CCTCCAAAAGATCGGCAGGCGTGAGAATCCCAGGTGTGAGTGCTGTAAAAAATAGGAGACTTCCGAGCATCTCTTGTTGCACTTCCTCCTTGAGGACCGCGCAAGAGGCAGGGTGGATGTCGAGATAGCCACCCACGGATTATGGTGGCCCACAAGCACGAAGCAGGCACGGCAACTAGCCGACGAGGGGCAGTTGTGGGACTACCTACGAGGATTCGCCTCTAGGCTACCGCGCCTGAGACCAAACCGCGAGTGAGCCTTGCTCGCTTGCTAAAGTGCGGGGTGTGGTCCCGTAACCCAACAATGAGTCTAAGTCTAGTTAGTGTACGTTTAAGTTAGTAATAGATAGCAGCTAGCAACGCATGTATGCCAAATGAACTATTAATAACGTAAAATCGGTGGTCTCTTTGTATTTTTGTTCACTATCCCTTCTGAAGATACTGGACCGATTAAGTTGTATGACGGCTTAAAATTTTGCTAATTGCTAGACTTAGATCGTAGGCCTGTTTTTATAAAAAAAAGTTATAATTAAATCGTTTAATTAGCGAAGCTAAGCATAGCTCGGATGATTCACCATATATCATTATAGGAGGGCGTTATTCAACGAAGCACCGTGAATGAGTGGTGTAATGCTCGCCTGCCACGCGGGCGGCCCGGGTTCGATTCCCGGCCGATGCATCCTTTTTTTAATTTATATTAATAAATCTCTCTTAAATTTGATTCACTAGTCTACTATATAAAATCGGTGGTCTCTTTCTTTCTTTCTTTGTATGTAAGTTCGCTATCCCTTCTGAAGATACTGGGCCGATTAAGTTGTATGATGGCTTAAAGTTTGCTAATTTTTGGACTTAGATCGTAGGCCGGTTTTTATTTAAAAAATACGAAAAAGTTTTAATTTAATTAAATCCTATAAGTAGATGAGCGAAGCGTCTGTCGCCGTGGGCTGCAGTGCGGCAGCTGTTGTGGCCGTGGGCTCTTAGCGCAGGATTTACTATGTTCATATACTATTATAGCAGCGTCTTATTCAACCGAGCCACGTTGGTCCAGTGGTAGAATGCTCGCCTGCCACGCGGGTGGCCCGGGTTCGATTCCCATTCGATGCATCCTTTCTTAATTTATGAATTTATGAATCTCTCTTAAATTGGCAAACCGAAGCGTAGCTCGGGTAATTCAGTAGTAACTTATAAAAAAATAAAAACCGAATTCCAGCTAAATGCAAGCTAGGTGGCGGGAATCTCTTGCAAATTATAAAGGATGCGAATACTTGTTCTCTGAATGATGTCATCTTTGGCAGTGGTGTTTTATAATATGTTTATCGGACTTTTTCCACTGTCTCGAGTGTTTATCACACGACGGAGTGTTAGCCTAGTGGTAAGAGTGACAATTTCGTAACCACAGCGATCAGCGGTCCCGTGTTCAATCCCCGGGGTAGAGACGAGTGTACGTGACAAGACGTACCAAAATCAGTTCTTCTCAGGACTAAGCAGGAACACTATCGCAACTTAGTACTCAAAATCAAACAGCAATAGTAAGAAAAACTATAGAGGTATAACGGTTACCGCAAATTAGCGGAATCGAACTTGTAACCTGTTATCCCTTCCAAAACAACAAAGCTGTCATGGTGATTTAACTGGAAATAACACGAGCCCTTCTGTAGGTAATTATGTAAACTCATAAAAGAATAATTGTGCTCTAGAATGCAAATGGCATGGAGAAAGAAGAAATCAAACTCTTCCTAGGGCAACTCGCAATAGCTATGTTTTTAAAAATTGAAAATCACTTCACAGATTAAAACTATTTTAATATACGACGTTACTACTATACCAATTATTTAGATGGCGCTGCCTTTGGTGTAGACAGGCAGAAATTCAAGTAAAAAGTGAAAAAAAAATTGAAGATGCCTACTAACTGAGACATACAAAAATTAACATGACGTTAACTTAACAGCGATGTTAGCTAACATCGATGTTAACTTCCTTTCGTGTAACCTGCCCACAATGTTAGATCAATCGTTGCAGAAGTAAGACTATATAAGCTAGAATACGAATTAAAAAAAATAAGATAAACTGACATCTTAGAAACTAGAAAGAGGAAGAATCTATGTACAAAATTCAAAATGGACACACGCTCTTCTACAAAGGACACGTAGATGAGACCAAAGGAGGAATAGGAATATTAATTAAAAAAATATATAATGCCACTTGTTATAGAGATAAGGTCGATTTTAGAAAGTCATATTTGCAATTATAAAACTGAATAAAATAACCACTTTACAAATAATACAGTGTTATGCATCCACCAGCGGTTATGAAGACGATGCAGTTGAAGAATTCTACGAGGATTTAAAAATCCGAAAAAGATATAAGAACACAATATACGTTTATAGTAGCTGACTTTAATGCTAAAAGAGGAAATAAGACTGATGATTCAGAAGAGTTTGTAGGACAATATAGTCTAGACAGAGAAACAATGGGGCCCGATGGGCGAGCGGTTCCGCCGCTCGCAATCGAGGTCACAGTGAGAGCTTAAGCGCTCGGTAAAGAGTTCGACTCCCGGTCGGGGCGCTCCGGTTCTCACTTAGTTAAAATATGATAGTTTAAGTGACACCCGGACCCCCCTGATGTAATTCGAAAAGCAGTTCCAGGGGGCGGGGAACGGTAGAAGAGTTTAGAGAAGGAAAAAGACAGAAACAAAAAAATGACTAGTAGAGTTTATAGAAGAAAAGCAGATGTACTGTACGAATACATTAAAAAAAACAAAACACAAAGCGGACCTGAGAAAGTCTAGATGGACGAACAAAAACGATATAGATCATACTTTAACAAACGCCAAGAGACTAGTGAACGATGTAGACATTGAGAGCAGTTTTCACACCGGCTGGCAGCGACCATGGAATGTTTCGAGCTAAATCTGTCTAGACCATAAGAAGAAAGAAACAAGAAAAACAATAATAATAATAAGCCAGAACAGATCGATAAGACAAAATTGAAGAAAGATGCCGAACGATACAGAGAATTGATAAGAGAGGTCGCACAAAATACCGCAGGCAACATAACAAGAAGAAATGAAAAACTAAGCGAAGCCACAAAGAAAATGTTAGAAAAAAAATGACAACTTAGATTAGAAGGAAGAAGATAGGTATATGATGGAAGACACAAAAGTCAATAAAACCGCATGAAAGATGGAAAAAGACGACATCAAAAGATATAAAACAGAAATGGTGGAACATTATTCGGCGAAAATAACGGGATAATAATCGTTCGAAGAAAACTAGAGATAAAGAAAGAAATAATACAACTAAAAGGAGAAAATGGAGTAGTTATAATAGCTAGAGATAAACTGCTGGTTTAAAGCATAGAAATTCTACCAGAATCTGTATAAACCAAAAGTACAAGAAGAACGCGCAAATATAAATAATAACCTTGCCTGAACGCCCTACCTCTCCAAATATAATCTAATCTAATCTAAGTCAAGACATACCTTTACTACAGTGGCTGGTTCTTGGTCAGAGTAAATGACATTGTGAAACGGTTGGACATGATTAAAGCTGCGAACCATATTTTAAGCGACGTACAGGATGTTTTTATTTTTCTACCAGAAAATATCCTAAATGCTGCGATAATGCGAACGCGAAATTTGGGAATGGCCGTTGGAGACAATGTCAGTTGGAATTTAATGGCAATACCAGCAGTGTCATAAATAATTAAAGCGTTTAAAATAACTGATAATATTGAGAATACTATTGAAGAGAACTTGCTAGACGTTCAACCGGTTACCGAAGTAGATAAAAGTGTAATAAAAATAATTTCCTTAAGTAAAGAAGTCTTCGTTGTGTGGGCTGTTGGAAGAAACCAGGGAAAGAGTCAGCACCAATCGCTCGCGTCAATTTCTCCCAAACAAAGAAAGCAATCGCAACAAACCATGATGATATGTTTTTCGGACTTTCTCCTCTATCAAAGTTCCTGTTAACAATAATATCCCCACTAGCGGCCAAAACATCATCCACCGTGAAAAATACTGAACACTTTGTAGACAAAATCAAACAAACTCACATAGCTCCGAATGACATGACGGTGAGCTTTGACATAGTAAGCCTCTTCACAAATGTGCTGACAGATGACGCACTAGCAATCATCAGAAACAGGCTGGAACTGGATGACACACTTGCCGAACACACAGATATACAGGTAGATACAATAATGAAGATGTTAACGATCTGCATTAAGACCACATACTTCCAAGCAGACGAGCAGTTCTACCAACAAGAGTTCGGAGTGGCCATGGGATCTCCACTATCTCCAGTAGTCAGTAACATCTACATGGAAGACTTTGAAGAACGAGCTATATCTCAATATGAGAACAAGCCTAGTCTATGGCTGCGATACGTAGATGATACGTTCGTAATATGGCCCCATGGAAGAGAGACACTGGACGGCTTCCTGGAACATCTCAATAATCAAGCCCGATCAATTAAGTTCACGATGGAAATAGAATCGGAAGGCAAACTCCTATACCTAGACGTACTAGTCCAGAAGAATAGTGACACGGTACAAACAAAGGTATATCGAAAACCAACCCATACGGGGAGATACCTACACTACGATTCTAACCACCACAATAGCGTGAAACGTGGCGTCGCGAGATGCCTATATAGCCGAGCCAAAACCATATGCTCGGAGGAAAAAGACCTTAAACGGGAAATTGAGATAATCACATAAATGCTGCAAGCTAATGGCTACCCAAAAAGAACTCTAAACCAAACGCTAAAAGAGATGGACAGAAATACAACACCGGCAGGGGATGAGAAAACGGAGCCAACAACCACGGCCGAAATACCATACATCCGAGGAGTTTCCGACAAACTGAGAAGAATAGGAAACAGATTCAATATAAGAACTGCCTTCAAGTCCACAACAACTCTAAGAGGCATGATGACGCATACCAAGCCTCAGAACGAAGATCAGAGTTCAAAGAACTGTATCTACAGCGTACCGTGCGAGTGTGGAAGACAATACATAGGGGAAACACAACGACCCCTACGAGTGAGATTATCGGAACACCGTAAAAATGTTAGAATGGGCGAAACCACCAAATCCAAGATCGCAGAACACGTGTGGAACGAAGACCACCACATACAATTGATGGGATAACGCATCAATTGTAGCTAAAGAGGAAAACCGATTCCGTAGGAAGCTGAAAGAAGCTACATACATAGCGCTGGCAGTAGTACCAATTAGCCAGGCTAGCGCAGAACTAAAGCCCATTTGGATACCACTACTCCGCAGAGAATTACAAAAATAGTCTAGTGCGCATACAGCGGGAAGATATATATAAGTTTACAACTAAAATATATAACCGCCCTGGTGGCCTAGTGGTTAGAGTGGCAGACTAGCGATCAGCGGTCCCGGGTTCAAACCCAGGGGGAGGCACAAATTTACGTAGAAAAACGTATAATATCAGTTCTTCTCAGGACTAACCAGGAACACCTGAAGACGGGAGTAGATCAAAACTCCCGAAAAGTTTTGTGATTTACACCCTAGGCAGTGGAAAAAGTCCGAAAAACATATCATAATAGACCACTGCCAAAAAATGGCATTCAGAGAACAACAAACCATAATATGCGAATCATGACATTGATCCTACTAAGACTATTTTGATGCAATATAGGGAATTTGTCTTCTAATAGGTGCGCAACAGTTGATGCGTTATGTGGTTGAGGAAATTCTTAGACGTGTTCTTCTGTCTTTCATGGTATTTCCGGTTTGAATAGCGAAGCCGTTAGCCGTGTTTTGAATGCTGGTGCTTTTTTGAAGTTTTTACAATTTTCAATGGTTCTTATCGCTGTACGCTATTGAGGGGGCGAATCTAAGATATTTTGCTGGCAGTCTTCTCTTCCTCTTCCTTAGTCAGATGTATGGTGATGCATATTTCGATGTATAATTATTATTTTGTCGCTTTCCTAATCGCATTACGCCATCTTTCCCTGTTCTCTGTTGTTCTGACACTGTTCTCTGTTCCCTCAAAATTGGTTCCCACTAGCTTAGTAGCGTCTATCCATATCTGCGGCGATATTCCTCTTCTTATTTTGCCTTCCACTTTGCCCTGTACTACAAGTTTTTCTTACTGGCAGTCTTATTGATGAGGAAATTTAGGATATCGTTTAACGTTGCACAATCTTATACCACGGTCTACGTGGGTGAGAAAGTCGACGTTTTTAGACTAATTCAGATGGCAGAGCTCTAGTAAACATTCTTGTTTTTTGTGGATTCACTCTCTAATTATGTTTTTGTTGTTTTTTTCTTTCGAAAGCCAGAGTTGCAAATTTGGGGTCCCGATTTGTTTTGAGTGTTATCGAGGATTGCTGTGCGAGTTCTGTGGCATTGGACAATAGATAGTGGGCGGTGGGCAGTTATTCGATAGAGACATTTTGGTCCAGCAGCTTTGCAGGCGTTTAGCGAGGCGAGGTTACGGCCTGTTTAGTTCCTGCAAAAGATTTTTAGGTATCCTAGTCATCACTTGACATGTGCTTCGAGTAGCCTGTTAGTTACACAATTGTAAACATTATTATTGGCGGCTGTACCTAATGCGGTTTAGAGATTTGAGTTCATATTCCACTTATATGTGGTGATAGGTTATTGTATAGCATGTAACTATCTGGGATTCACTATTTTACATTTTATTTTAGTTTATGGCACTGTGAAATTTTCTTTTAGGTTAAGAATAATAAGTGTGTCAGCTAGAATTACTGATTGGCTACAACAACCACTCTTTACATATTTTCCAAAGTGGTTAACGCTTTGTGCGTTCTTTGTTAACTTTGCATGCTGGCTTGCTACCACAGAAATTAACGTAATTCAGTGGCGTGTGGGAAATATGCAAGTACCTGAATAAATAAGTCTCGGTTATAAAGAAATAGGTTCTATTTGGGAAGGTGTAAAACATTTAAATCACTCAGTGACTGTTATTTGCTTCAAATTATACGAACTTAAGTATTTGGTTTGCATTACTAATTAATGTGATAATTTTCAGGTCTTTTTTCTTAGCAGCGTTATACAGCGATTACTCCTGTGTAGTTTTCAAGACTGAGCTCTGTAGTTTAGTGGTTATTACTTCTACTTAGCATTCGGGAGGTCATGAGTTAAATTCCCGCGACCGTCTGCTCTGATTCAGGTTTTTAGATGGTTTTCCTGAGTCAACAGCGTACTTTCTCTGAGACAAATGCTGGGGCGGTATTTCTCCACCTTTCCTGGTTTTTCTTTCATTCTTCTCCCCTTTTTTCTCTCACCCATCCTATAACTCCCGTTCTTGGCTGAAGACGGACGCAAGGTCCCTATGTAACGTTTCACCCCCCACTAAGGGCGTTATAAATTCATACCTCGAGTTAGCTCAATCGGAGGCAGGGTTCGCTCAAACTCAGATATATTGAAATGGTATGAAGCCCACAACTTGGCCTTGTTTCAGTACAAAATATTTAACCAAATTAATAAAGCAGAGAGTTAGGATATTTTATATAATTGCAATTTTAAACAAAAATTAAAATATTAAATGCATTGATTATGAGATGCGAGAAACACTAATTAGTCGGATAAAGTCACGCAAAGGCAAAGCATATTTCAGAGGGTTTAAATTTGGCTTGTGAATAAAGTAATATAATTAAAATGATAGATTTGTGCACATGTAAAGCCAGACCAAACAAAAGTAGTTGACACAAAAATATTGTTACGTGCATAAAAAGGAGCGTAGTTATCAATAAAAGCAAAGAACTGTGAAAATTGTGAGTAAGCTGAAGAGTAAAGCAAGATAAAGAAAAATCTAGAAAATTGCAAAGAGCAATTCCTGAATGGAGGCAACAGAAAAGAAGCAAGCGACGTGAAAAGTGCGGAACTTAAAAATCAGTGCTTTAATAATTAAAAACATAGTGCAAAAGCAGAGCAGTGAAATTAAAAACGTTTGTGAGCTCAACGCTATAGAACAATATTAGTTATAAGCAAAAAGACAATATTTTAGATTTTAAGAAAATGTTAGATTGTAAGTTATGTAATCAAATTTTATTCTATGTATGATAAAAATGATCAAACCTAATTTCCAATTAATAGTAGAATAACACCGTATCTTAGCAACATGATGCTTTTTTGTCAACAAAGAGAACAATTGAATAAAATTAATTTGAAAGGTTGTCGAATTTGTGCCCCACATTTAATTAATGTTTTATAATAATAAATGAACATTTTATAATATAAAAACTGGTCCATTTGATTGCCAATGTGGTAGTGTACCTGTGCTAACGTTTGCAGCAGTTTCTGCAACTAAAAATTTGCGTTTTTACAAATCTCATCTCCGATGATTCGTGAACCATCCAACTGAAAATTACGATCTTAGGTTACAACGGAAATTACCATCGCAAGCCAGAGGTTAGCAGTCCAGGACATCAGTCGAGTCTGCAAAAACGTCCGAATCAACATTGGCCGGCAGGGAAGCAGCTACAACCTGAGATATTCCAGCAGCGTCACTACGATCAGCTCCGAAGTGCTGAAGCAAACTTCACGAGGTAGAATAGATCTAAAAATTGTGTGTCAGCGTTCGGAAAAATAATTTAAATCAAAGATTAAACCTTGCCGAAGAGGCCTAGCGTTTTTCCAAAAGTCCAATTACTTCGTGATTTTGGAAAATCAAACGGCGTCACCAGGTATTGGCGAAATCGGTCACAATCGAGCTTCATAAACAAATAAAGGATCGGCGTTTATTCTGCGTCATCCTGAGAATAACAATAAAGGCGAGTTTGACGTCATCCTGAGAAACAATGAAGGCCATGTTTTAATAGTTGCCAAACGGGAATATTCAAATAATTTACCTGACGCGTTCTCACTGTATTTCACGATTTTAAACGTTCACTTTCACGCTGCACGCAAAAACCATTTTGTGTTCATCTGTCAATTTACGAGATTGTGAATTTTATCAAAAAGAGGAGCATACAACCATTTTATTTGTGCAGTTAATTATTATAGTTCATTTTAACCAGCCTTTATTTACTGACAGGCAAAAGTTGAGCACAGTATAAAAATATAAACCAGGAATTGTGTGTACTAGGATCTTTGCCCGTAATTTTAACTTATATTATTTTTATTTTTATACCAAAATAAATAAATAAATACAAACAGGCACCAGATAGGGGTTTCTTTGCAATATACAGTAAGAAAAACACAGGAGAATTACCACAAATGTATTGTAGTTACCTATTAGTACAAATTAAACCGTAGTTTTAAATTGATTGAATTGTATATTAACAAAATAACAGTTTCTTTTGAGGGGGCGTATTTTTTTATTTTTTGGGGAACTGCAACCCATCTAGCCGGTCTGCATGGAAGGTGGTTGTATCTAGCGTTGCACCAAGGGTCACACGTAATTACGAAAGGCGGTTTTATCAGGCGACGCGCCAACTATAGATTTTGACCCTGGAGGACGGATGTCCCCAAAGCTGAACCTGGCCGTTCCCAGTGTTGTTTACATTTGCCAGGCTGTGAAGTTGTGCACCAATTAAAAAGATCTAACTGACACCTGGAGTGCTAAGGGTTGATGCCTCTGGTGGTTGTGTCAGGACACACAACGTGCTGCTCCGGGAGTGTCAGCTCCGCGGACTGACTGTCCGCGTTGCATTTGCTAATTTCAATGAACGGCGAAATTTGACACTTCAGTGATCCTGCTGTGAATTTTCCGGTGTTCTGGTCCGCAAAGGCGGGTTGGATTTTCAGGCTGCTAATTAACGTTTTACAACGTCTAGGGCGTATCCTCCAGGTGAGCTTAACGAATGCTCTTACAGGGCTCAAGCGGCATTTTATGCGGAATATGCAGTAGGTTTCCTATGGACACCTTTGTTAATACGTTTTTAAAAATAACACATTCCGAACATTCTGGCGGCTTCCGGTCGCTTGGTTCAAATTGAAAGACAGGAAATGCGTATTAGAGGAGTTGCTAGCAAAGATGATAGGAGACAGGCAAACTTTATCACATGCTATCATCTAGGTCGGGTTCTGTCATCGATGCAAAGAGAGAGGCAAACCGTATCACACTCTAACATCAGGAAAGAATATAAGGAAGGGAGGATGTTCTGGACTGGGCAGGATCAGAACTGGTGGACTCAAGTTGGAGAAATTTCAAGTAATGTTAACTGACCGCGCAGTTTCTTATATACCTTTCTGGCGGTTTTATCGCTACAGCGGGTCTGGGAGAACATTGAGTAGAAAAAGACGCTGTCGTTTATTCAGCGCGACTTTGCGCACAACGGGAGCTTTCTCGTTGTCGGAAAACCAAGAGCCGGATAGATGCAACGCTCGATAAGGCGATGTATCAAATTTAATACATTTTGTGTATAATTAAAAATTGATGCAGGAGCTAGCGTTACACCTATAGCAATTTACCTTAAACCCTTACCTTTTGTCTTGTAGTTTACATACTAATCTATGTGGTTCTTTGTAAGCTCTGTGAAGTTTACTACTTTATGATGTTTGCTATACAATTAAGTTTTCTCAAGAGTTAGCTTATACCACTAATTATAATTTGTTATTTATATCCCATTTCTTATTATCTCGAAGTTAAGCATTATTATCATTATACGATCTTTGTTAAAACTCGGGTTTCACTTGTGCGTTATTTTCTTTTGCTGCGACTGAGTTATTTTGTGATTTGTTGCCTCAATGAATCAGCAGAAAACGTGAAGGTAAGTTAACCCCGACCTATTCTTCGCAGCTAGTCGGTGCCATGTTTACGTTCATTATCGATACAAAATAATGTAATACTAAACAAACAATCAAACGAAGCAATTAGATATGACCTGTAACTTAATTGAATGTGATAAATTTTAGTTTGTGTATTACAGCAGTGCAATTCAAATTTTAGAGAACATTGAGTTCCACATGACATTTTTAAAAAAGAAGCTCGTGACATTATTGATGTTGAACGAGAATACATTTTCTATTGCTGAATTACATTTATTGCTTTAGAACTTTTCTAATTCAGTAAATATAATTATAAAAAACATATTAACATATATTGGGCATTGACGAGTGGGTTTTAGATGACACTTTTACGCTTGCTGCATTTTTCGTTGTATTTCACAAATATTTAGTTAAGTATATATTGAAATGGTATTAAACCCACAACTTGGCTCTATTTGCAGTACAAAATATTCAACCAAATCAATAAACCACAGAGTTAGGATATTTTATATAATTGCAATTTTATATCTTATATATATCTTATCTTATCCGAGAAACAGTAATTAGTCGGATAACGGCACGCAAAGGCAAATCATATTTCAGAGGGTCTAAATTTGGCTTGTGAATAATGTAATATAATTAAAATGATAAGTTTGTGTACATGTAAAGCCAGACCAAACGAAAGTAATTGACACAAAAAGGTTGTTACGTGCATAAAAGGAGCGTAGTTATCAATAAAAGCAAAGGACTGCGAAAATTGTGAGCAAGCTGAAGGGTAAAGCGCGATGAAGAAAAATCTAGAAAATTGCAAAGAGCAATTCCTAAATGGAGACAACAGAAAAGAGGCAAGCGACGTGAAAAGTGCGGAACTCAAAAATAGTGCTTTAATAATTAAAAATATAGTGCAAAAGCTGAGCAGTGCAATTAAAACGTTTGTGAGTGCAACGCTATAGAAGAATATTAGTTATAAAAAAGACAATATTTTATATTTTAAGAAAATGTTAGATTGTGAGCTATGTAATCAAACTTTATTCTATTGGTGGTAAATATTATCAAACCTAATTTCTAATTAATAGTAGAATAACACCGTATCTTAGCAACATGATGCTTGTTTGTCATTAACAAAGAGAACAATTGAATAAAAATTAAATTGAAAGGTTGTTGAATATGTGATCCACATTTAATAGGCTACCGCCTGAGATATTCCGGCGGCGTCACTGCGACCAGCTCCGAAGCCGGCGTAGAAGGATATAACTAGGTAGACATTTGCCTGCAATATAAGTGTCAACGTTTGGGAAAACAACTTAAATCAAAGATTAAAGCTTGCCGAAGAGGCCTAGCGTTTTCCCAAAAGTCCAATTACTTCGTGGTTCAGAATCAGAAACAGTTGAAAAATCGGCGTGCAAACAATCAAGGCGATGTTTTATTAGTTGCCAAACGGGAATATTCAAATAATTTACCTGACGCGTTTTCACTGTTTGTTTTCACGCTGTACGAAAAAACCATTTTGAGTTCATCTGTCAATTTACGAGATTGTGAATTTTATCTACTAATAACGAGCAAACGAGCTACGTTAAGACAAATAACCTAAAATTTGAGAATATACTCCATTTATGAACCCAACCCATGAGATAAGAAGTTTTGTGTTTGCTGAGAGCTAGCGTAATTGGTATTGCAGTTAACTAAAATAGAAAGAGGGGCATTCAACCATTTTATTTGTGAAGTTAATTATTACAGTTCATTTTAACCAGCCTTAATTTACAGGCAAAGGTTGAGCGCAGTATAAAAAATATAAACCGAGAATTGTGTGTACTAGGATCTTTCCCGGTAATTTTAATTTATATTATTTTTATACCAAAATAAATAAATAATTACAAACAGGCACCAGATAGGGGTTTCTTTACAAATTTATGTCGCCCAACGTCGGGGCATAGGTGAATTTTAATTTATTTAGACTGTCCATTCAAAATAACAAAGCAGCCTTTGCAATATCTACTAATTACTGTTATTTTCGTTCTGTTTTTTCTGTAATAAATGTTTATGTTCTTTTGAAATTTCTTATTATTTATAATATTAAACTGTGAAATAGTAGAAACCTACTGTTTAAAATATTTGAAACCTGTAAGAATGTATAAGATATATTTGGTACAATGAAAATTTCTAGGGACATACTTAGGATTTATTGGGATTTCTAAGAATATCTGGGGATTTGTGAAGATTTCTGGGCACTCTTGAAAATGTCTTGCAGATAATGGGATTTATATAGATATCTTGGACTTTTGGTGTATGCCATTTCTTCTGCTTTTTACCCCTCGGTTCTAATTTCTTATAACTCTAAAAAGGCATGTGTGGGCTTGCTCGGATTTTTTCATACTGATAATGGCCCTACTAAAAGTATTTCGGATTTGTTGCTTTAAAAAAATGTGGTTATACTAGCGGGCGGTTTTCTTGAGATAGAAAATATGCCTTTAGCCCTTCGAGGATATTTAAAATTATTTCTGACAGCAGATAAAGAAATCGGGTGCTTCCATGCTGGATTCGTTTTTGGTATTCGACATCTAACAATCCACGAATCCTTTAATTTCGTAACTCGAACAGTATAGATATAAAAATTGTATATTTTTACAAGGGATTCAATTTCGATATGAGACCATCAACTGCAGGTTAAAGAGTGCTGTGTACAATATGTGAACAACAGCCTATTCCGATGATATCAACGCCTATTTTTTAAGTCGGTTGTAAGCGTTATTTTCTCACTCCACATTTTTTACCGATTGGGACAGAAAGCCAAACCGGTAGGGACGCCGGGACCAATGTCTCAAATCAGGACAGTTTTGATCAAACCGGGACGTATCGACATATGGTAAGCCTATCAATGGCCCTAATAAAGCTTATAATGTATACCATAAACCAGGTAAAAGCCAGAGTAGACGGAAATTTTACAAATTCAATACCGGTAGAGAATGGCAATCTCCAGAGACGAAGTTCGGCCGTGGTTCAGCTGCGAGTAACACTTACGCGTTTGTTCGTGACACAATTACGGGTGAAAGTGGTATTTTAACGTTATTTTGTGAATTGTGTTACAGTCGTCTCTACATGTACATGTAATCTACCCGGATTAACTTAAGGTTTTGTAACTAGTTCTTATTTTATTAATATTTTGAATGATTTTTTATACGTATTACTATATGGGCAAATGTATTTAGCGGGGATATTGAATTCAACACTTGTCCTCCACGAGCGCTGGTGCCCGCAATATCGGCTGTGGATGGAGGTGAATCGGAAGTAGAAAGTAATCCTACCGTTAATTCTAAGGCTGCCAATATTAATACAAAGTATCAGTCATTCGCCCTTTTTGTAAAAGAAACTAACGTTAAACAAGAAACAAGAAAATGAATATGTATATCATTGCTGTAGGTGAATTGGTATGAGCAAAAAGTGTACTAGTTGCTTCTCGTGTTTGCAATATCCGAGTCTGTATTTATCCATCTTCTAAAGAGGAAGCAGATAGTTTTATGAATAACCATGGCGATATCACGTTAAATAGCATTTGTGTAGCAGCTAGCTCCTGCCAACCCAATAATTCTGGCTAATGTATCAACATGTCTCCAACATGAAATCATAGTAATGAAACTTAAACGGTTTGGTTTTAAAGTAGTTTCCGAAGTTAATTTTATTGGAGCTGGTTTAAATAAACCAGAATAGAGACAGTACTGAGTTTTTGGTGTAAGGTATATGTACTTATGTAGTGTTAGAAAAAAAACGACACATTGCCCGAATCATCTTTGATTCAGTACAAACAGACGTCCTTAAGGATTTTTCTCCCTACGAATGAAATCCGCTGTTTTAAATGTAAAAAATCTGATGTGATACGCGTATATCACACAACTTCCTTTTACAGTGATTTTATAATTAGCCAAAAATTTGATTTTTAATTTTAAACGTTTGTCAAAATTTAAAAAACATTACAAATTCTATAGAAACCGTACAAAATAGAGCGTTAGTTGAAGAGACACATTTTCTCTAAAATTTTAAGCTAAATTCAAAAATGTCATAATATACCGGGTGTTCTATTTAAAATAGGAGTTAATGAAAAATAGAGAAAAACAAAAGAAACCCATTTTAGAGGTATTCAATTTGAAAATTATCTATTTCAGATCAATACACATTAAAAATGTAAAGTTAAAAAAAATCGTTAGAGCCGTTTTTAAAAAAAATCGAAAATAAACTGAAAAATCACAAGATTAAACACATACTTCCGGTTATACGATTTTCTTCAAAAGCTTGATGTCGCATCTAGATAGTACACAAAACTTATATATAAAGTTTCAACGTCATACTTCTTTTCGATTTTAAGATATTCTGTTCAGACAGACTGACAGACAGACCAATGAACAAAAACATGTTTTTTGGGTTCAGGGGACTCTAAACCGTAAAGATCTGTTGAAAACTCAATTTCGAATTTTTGGGGTGAATCCAATACTTTCTTTATTGTAAATGGAAGTAAAAATTGAAGATTGTCACACAAATCAAGAACACTATACTGAAATAGTAGTTGAAGTTTATGCACTCCTCCAATTAAAGGAGATTATGAAAACAACAGAGAATGTTTAATATCTCCAGCCGAATGTCGCAAAGATGGTCAAAGTATGGACGTTACACTTACACCGGCAAAAAAACGTTCGGCTATGCCGTCGGTTGATTCCACTGTTGCTAGTTTATAAGAAGAATCAACAAAAAAACAATGGAAATTAATTCCCCGCAGTCAGCCGAAGTTGGGAAACCATTAAGTAAAAAAAGAGACTACGAAGTTATTCCAAAATTAAAAGACTTTTTAAACATCTTTAATGGAATAAAATATAAACAAGACGTCCTAGCAGTTGAACAGTCATATGTAGCATACATTGACTCTTTAATGGATATACTATAATTACAGTAACACCCGCTGTTAAAACTGCTTTAATGAAATCGCGGCTTAAACAGCTATTCAAAAAGTTAAAAATGCAATCCTGTTAAGGTGAACTCCTAAGCTCTTCACAGGACAATAATGTGTCTCCAGGATATTCAACGGACTTCTTAAAAATCAGTAAAAGACTTTACTCGGGACTTCTCGCAAGTGGAAGTTTGATTCTAAACAACCGCATCTTTTCGTCCTTGCACAAGCTTTATTAACTTTTAGTTTGTTTTGGTTCATATCGTCGACACTACCAACACTAATGTGTAGTTATACAGCTATTCACTTAGTACATGTTCTTCCGTTGCTTCGAATTTTGCTAATGTTTGCTTGGTTTACAGTAGCGGGTGATGAACCAGAATGTGGCATATTTGAAACACGCTTTTGGCTATCGTTGAAAGATTTGCATCATTTCAAAAGCGATCCCAGTGACAATCTTTTTTGAACCGTTTTTGAAGTCCCTGATGAATTTGACTGGTTTTTGCACCGTCATTGCACAAAAACTTCCGCTCGGAAGGAAACAAAATGCTGTCAATTTAGAACTATCCTTGTACAACTGTCGTTTGAAACTAAATGAAGCTAACTTGTTTAAGAGCTGCTTTAATTTTCCAAACTAAGCACGCAGCTTTGTATTACTAGCTTTTGAACTCGTGACCAGCTGAAACAAAGGATTTAAAAAAAAGATTAAACGCAATATTGAAGTTGAAAAAACACGTTTTGTTAAAATGTGACAAAAATTCGTTACCTTGAATAAAATAGAATTCATTTTATGGCGTTTTTCAAAAAGACGACGTTAATATGACCTTAATCTAAACATTAATAAAAATAGGCTCGTTTGGTTTTTAATTATTACAAATACAATATCTGTGGCTCTCAAGCTTTTTTAGAAAAACAGTTTTTGTATAAGACAATATTGGGTTATTTTACCGTCCTCTTTTATAAGTTAAAAGTAGGTATCTGCATAACTGTTAAAGTCACCCTATATTGCAATGGTTTAATGCCCACAGCAATTCTGGTTGCGTAACTAAGACACAAAGTTGAAAATAAAGATTCAGATAGGCACAGAATTGGAATTTTGTTTATTGCAACATAAAGTAATTGTTATACATTGAGATATGCACAAGATATGATTAGCAGTAAGTATAATTTGATTGACAGAGATTAGCATTGGATAAAACAGCATTGAAGGGGTTACGTTTAACTTAAATATTCATAATTAATGTTCGTTGCGGCAAAAGCACCTTAATTTATGTGACTCACAAATCTGATTTTGTAATGTCAATACAAGATTGTGAATTTAATATGATACAGAGATGTTTAGGGCGTTACAAAAATTATATGAAGCGTTAAGAGTTAAATTTTATGAGGCCAATAATCGGCAAGACAGCTGACGGGTAGGAAAAGCGGTGCAAAGAAGAATAAAATGCAAATAACGAAACAAGGCTACCTACGTTAGAAATAAAACAATAGTGCAGTGCTAATCAAAACTGTGAAACAGTGTAATTAAAAACTAACAGTGAAAAAGCAGAGAATTGTAAGGTTATAAAGTGTTACGAATTGACAATTACAGAAAACAGTATAGTTTCTAATGAAATAATTGTATCAAAACTTACTTCAAAACGCTTGTAATTTAGTTGCTAAGATACGTGATGTTCATTTGTTAAGTTGTTAACCCAAGCCATAATAAAAGATAGCTGTGTGCAAGTAGGGTTCGTATAAAGTTGTAATTTTTTTAATATAAAAGTATTTGTGTGAGTCCAAAAGCTGTTTTTATTTAATCACCAGTCCGTAGAGTGTCTTTGTGTAAAGTTTCATCGTGTCAGAATCTCCCAGTGAAGAGGGAATCGCTCTGAAAAGTGTGTCCAAGTGAATCCAACTTCGGGGCTGGTTTTCGAGGAGTTTGAGACATCGGCTAGCTGAAATCTTATGTGCATTGTGAAGAGGAGACCGTTCTTGGTGCCTCCTTCCAAAAATCAGAAATGAGGGGCATTCCAGATTTGTGTAATTGCCTTGGCGTCCCTTGAAACTGCAACCCAGGTACGATGCTCACATTTTGAGGTGAATTTGCGAAGCAAGAGGAGTTTGAGACGCCTTCAAAGTCGTGCAGCACTTGGAGGATATATTATACGAGGTGTAGAAGTAGGTTCTAGGCTCCAGGATCATTCCAGAGGATATTTACAACATTGGTGTCCCTTGAAAATGCAGTAAAGCGGAAACGTCTTCAGTCGGATTCAGAACAAATGCAGGTAGCGCATCCCTACGTCACATAAACAATCAGATTACTTCACTAAAGTTTGAAAAAATCGTTAGAGCCATTTTTGAAAAAATCGAAAAAAAACGAAAAAATTACAAGAGTAAACACCTACTTCCGGTTATGCAATTTTCTTCAAAAGCTTGCTGTCGCATCTACATAGTACACAAACCTTATATATGAAGTTTCAAAGCCATACCTCTTTTCTTTTTTGAGATATTCTGTTTACAGGCAGACAGACACACAGACACACACACAGACAGACCAATGAAAAAAACATGTTTTTTGGGTTCAAGAGACTCTAAATCGTGAAGATCTGCTGAAAACTCAATTTCGAATTTTTGTGGTGAATCCAAAAAAGAGTTACCCTATTAGGAAGGGAAAAGAGCTGTAGTAAAATACTACTTAGCTTTTCTAATTTATATATATTTTCGCAATATTTTTGATAAGCTCACATATACAATAGACCAAGGTTATTTGATTATTTTCTATCAGATGTGTCAATTTGACAAATCATATCAAACTTGAAGTGACTGTTTCCTTCCTAAAACATTCAATCAATAAAAACACTGTAATTTTCGAATTTTAACCAATGAGGCACGAATTAAGTCACAATTTCCCTTCACCAAGGAAATGTGGCAATTTTTTATAATATCTCTGCAACAATTTCTCTGCATTTTTTAGGTTTTAAGGAATCGAAGGAACACGGGATTTGTAACAGTTAACGGTTCCGGGTGGTGTAGCGTCCACGTTAGTAGAGTTAAGCAACGCTCTTTCTCGTCAGAACTTGGATGGGAGTTTCACGGCTGCATCTCTCGGCGTCTCGTGGTACGGCTGCCACGGAAATAGTTGGTCCCGGATGTCATAATAACATCATGACAGTCGTTAGTGGGGTTGGAAGTCCCCACAAAATGTACAGCGACGCCTATAATTGGCCTAACGGCTGTTGGCTGAGTACTAAATAAATAAAAAAAAAAACAGTTTCAAACAAATTGTTCTTTGATTTCTAGTTTTGAAATTGTATTTGGGAAATAGTCTGCCAAAAGATCGTTCGACCATTTCAAATTGCCTGTGATAAGTTTTTGAAAATAGTCCTCTTTCGCTTCGCTCTCTCAGGCAATTTGCAAAAATTTATTTGCAATTTGACATGATCTTGGGATCTTACTACTGATAGTACAATTTCGTAATCTATAACTTATATTGAGAACTTTACTTTTGCTAGGTTTGAAGTACAGTCCAGAAAATAAACTGAACTTGAGAATACACTCACTTTTAAAATAAATTTTAACATTAACAGTTGCATTAGTTTAGTGAACATATAGTACATAGATTTTTCTTGGCGCCATTTCATTCAAATACCTTTGCTTACTTATAAGTACCATATATCAAAAATGACTTAGAGAAATAGTAGTTGTGCCAACATACCGCCAATTTGACAATGCGGATGTCAAGTAAATGATATTAGATGGAAGCAATCGGTTACATAGAATGGAATTGGCGAAATGTCTTTCAATATATTCGCGGACCGAGTTTCAAACTCAAACTGAGTACCCTACCATTACACCATACTCGCAAAGTAGTTACATGACCACTTAACGGCTATTAATAATAACTTGAATACAAATCGACAAACACATACAAAGAAAAAATTACCAACCTTGACCACAAGATTTTCAGTTCTTTGCATTAATATTCCCCACAAGCTGGCACAGAAACCATCCTGATAGGTTATATCGTTCTCGAGGTAAAATGTTTACATCCAATCGGCGATCGCCTTCGCTAAATTTAATTTTCCACTTTCCTTTAACGCCAAAGCGGTTGCTGTCTTGATAGCAATTGTGCAGTTTTATCAGACCTTTCATATAATTCTGGCTTGGTCGTGATTAATTGAGCAGTTGCGGCAAAAATTGCAAATTAGTAAAAATAGTCGAGTCCTAATGTGATAAGTGATATGCAATTATACTGTAATAAAATGTAATTTTAGTGTTTCTGTTTAAGAAGAATTTTAGTTAGTTAGTTATTCCAATTCAGCCCTGGGTGATCCGAAGATGCCCAATGACAGGAGCTACCGATGCTCTAACAATTCGGGTCACGATACTGAATAGGTATAGGTTTGGAACTATAGTATTTGCTTATATCCAATCATTTATTACTTCCTCTTACAATAAAGGAAGTATTGAATTAACCGCAATCGAGTTTTCAACAGATCGTAACGTTTTAAAGTCACCTGACCCAAAAAAAAATCATGTTTTCGTTCATCGGTGTGTCTGTCTGTGTGTGAATAGAATATCTCAAAAACGAAAAGAGATATGACGTTGAAACTTTATATATAAGTTTTATGTACTATCTAGATACATCAAGCTTTTTAAAATCGCATAACCGGAAGTATGGTGTTTACTCTTGTGATTTTTTAGTTTTTTTTAGATTTTTTCAAAACCGGCTCTAATGATTGTTTTTAAACTTTACATTTTTATTACATTGTTAATGTGAGATAGGTGATTTTCCAGTTGAATACCTCTAAAATGGGGGTCTTTTGTTTTGTTTTCTTTTTTTTTATTAACTCTTATTTTAAATAGAACACCCGGTAGATTATTGCAGTTTTGAATTCACCTTAAAATTTTAGAGAAATTTTGTCGCTTCAGCTAACGCTCTATTTTGTGCGATTTCTGTAGAATTTGTAATTTTTGACAAATGCTTAAAAATTAAAAATTAAATTGTTGGTTAATTATAAGGAAGCTGTGTGAGTGTATCATACCAGATTTTTAAAATCATATTTGGATCAAACCAATCAGTTTCAAGCAAGCAAAGCTGAACTTAAGTTCGTGAAGAAAGTTAGCGTTTTTATAATAAATAAAAATATTTAAAATTTAAGAAATATTAATATGCTGAATTGATCACAATGGTAACTTGTGAAAATCATTTTAGAAATGTTGAAATATTAACTCAAAATTTCCCCTTGCAATTTTCACAGTATGTTTATTGAAATTAAATAGAATAAAATTATAGGGCGTGTCACATAACCTACGAGGCTTGCACGCTTCCTGGATATAAAAATGTTCTAGAATTTCTGCATTGTCTCATTTCTGAGAATTTAAAAAAATTTCAGTATCTTTCCTAACTACTTATTAAGCAAATATAATACAATTTTATATTAGGGGTTTCGTAAAACAATACTAAATCCAAATTAACTGGCAAAATTTCAGAAATTTAAGCTTTGGTGTCCGGCTACAGCCATACTATAATAACGAGATTAAAGTTTGAGCATGGACAATTTCCCATTCATTTGTTAAAATTAAAATTTACAGATACAGCAGATTGTGATTGTGTTTTGAGGACTACGGATTCTAACCATATTTTCCATGCAAAATACGAGGGATGATCAATGTATTCAAAACCTAACATAAGATGGTGGGCTGAAAAGTAATGTACACATGCTTGTAGAACGCGATCGAAAAGAGATAGCGAGGTAGGACAAAAAGAAAGTAAAAGTACAATTCTTTAGCCGCAAAATTATATAATTATATTTCAACACCGTTAAGATGAACGCATTTATCCAAACGAGTAACAAAAGTTTTTTATCCCATCACTGAAAAATTCTTCCGACTTTTCCCGAATCCAGGACGCCACAGCTACCTTCACATCATCCGATATGTCATGATTACCGTTGTGGTCTCTCTTGAGTAGAAGAAAAAAATAGAAATCGCAAGCCGCGAGATCGGGGAGTAGGGAGGGTGTGGAATCCGTTCAAACTTCAGCTTCCCCAGAGCCTCGTCGGTTGCCCGCGAGGTGTCCCAATTGATCAATAATGAAGCCGACACGTTGCTTGGATATTCCAATAAGGTTTGCGATGCCCTTTTTAGCGATTTGCAGGTCATTTTGGATCAAATTGTCGACGCGTTTGCGATGTTCATCGTCTGTGGCAGTGATAGAACGTCCGTTGCGTTTTTCGTCATCAATTACGTCTTTTCCTGGCTCGCAACCACGAAATTTTATTACCCATCGATTTACAATAGTCCTATCAACTGTATTGTCACCATAAACGCTTTTAAACGGCGACGAATCTCAGAAGGAATCACGTTTTCAGCAGTTAAAAATTCGATAACCGCGCGCTTTTAACTCGCGTTCACCTAGCACGAGAACACGTTTCCATACTTCCGCTACGGTGAACGAAATTCCTTCAAACTTGGCCTGCGCATAGAGGAGGGATGTAGCTTCCTAATGCAATCATGCGCATCTCTGTAGGTCATTTCGTTCGTTTTCTACAAGCATGTGTGCAAGACTTTTCAGCCCACCCTCGTATGAATAAACAAACAAGACCCTTGAATTATCATTTATTTTTCAACGTAATCACCCTAAACAGCAATATAATTTTCCAAATGATGCTCAAGCGCAGCAATTCCCTGCAAGCAGGAATTTTATTCAGTCGACTCCAATATTGGATCACCACATTGAGGTGACTCTCTTCCATGCTTAAACTCTGTTGACCACTTTTTGACCGTACTGTAAGAAGGGACAGATGCACACCGGTAGATTTCAAGAGGCATCATTATTTTTGTACAAATATCACTATTTTCCATTATACAGAACCTAACACGTATTGCTTTACTAAGCAATTAATGGCACAGCAACCAATAAACGGTAATAATTGAATTTTCACGGATGATACAAAAAGTCTGTTGTGTCAAATGACTGCAACTGTTTTTCAAAATGTCTAAGTTTTCTATGTTAGGCCACAAACGCATTGCTCACTCCTCGTATGAAGAGCATCGTGACTCATTTATGGAGGATCTAATCTTCCATGGTACCCAACTGCCATTAAATACAATAATAATTATTGTTGTGCATAATAACGTAGATATATGTATTTGGGCCCATCATAAAATGATAAAAGTAGGATCATCATTTAAGCAGTCATATTCCTTTCTTCAAAATTCAGCAACCTTTGGTTCCGTTGACTGACCTCTGTATACGATGCGAAAGTGGTTTCGATAAGCGCGGTAAGGTGAAGCTTGTGGTCCTCTTTGTCGTTATACACAACGTATGGTTGTTTGGTCCACGACGGTTATTAATGTGGCTAATGGGCTTCGATCCCAAAATGCCAGTAAAAGAATCTCCAGAGACAAATATATCAATTTAATTTAATGGTTAAGAACTTGAACATGGCTGTTTCCATGAAAAAACCTTCCCGAAACCACACAGATGTAGAATTACTATCGATATCAAGCTAATCCAACAAGAAATTGCATTTAAATATCTATGAATAAAAATATTAAGCTACGGGAAAATAAAGCAGAAGTAAGCCAACAGATTGAAAAAGCAAATAGAATAGTGAGATCACTACATGACACCATGTGGGGCAACGAACATCTAGGAAGAGACACTACATCTAAAGTATACACAGCAGCAGTAAGACCTGTTATATCAAATACAGTAAACCTTATTAGACAGGGAGGGAAGCGAAAACGGCCATATCGAGAGCATTAATGACTGAGTCTTCGATCGAAAGAAGGAATGGAACATGTACGTAAACAGAATGACAGAAAAGGTAATAGTAAATATCGCCAGAGGCATGTCACCGATAGGACATAGTATTGGATAACCACGGAAGAGAAGAAGTGACAATTTTAGCTTAAATAGAAAATAAAAGAAGAAGATGACTATCCGTCATATAGTAATGTCATAAGATCAAGCATTTTAAGTCATTAATGATGTAATTAAAAGTAATCAATCCTGAACAATAGCACTCAGTATAAAGTGAAAACTCGTGAATTCATTATCTTAGAACGTGATTCTATTAAAATAGGTACTTACTTTGTTATTTTGATTTAGTTGCGAAAAATTATCTTGTCTCTTCGATAGTATAAGATTATAAATTGCCTTTTTACTTCGAACTAAAACAGTCTATTTTTATTATATAAAAATGGTTAGGTCTGCACTAACAGTAACATTTTTTTAGTAATCTGTTCTATTTACAGGAACCGTTTGTAAACAGAGGCCAAATGGCATCAAGAAATCCCATCTCGATATTTGCAGTTCTGCTTTTCTGTCTTTGTGTAGTTGCCCGAGAAGCACGTGCATATGTAAGTATAAATTTTGCAATTTTTCTTACAATCTCTGATTTTATTTTCTGCTAATATATTTTGCTTGATTTGAGGCTTTACTATTACCATTGTTTTTGTTTTTTCCTTATTGATTTTCGTGTTTCTCTGTTTAAGTTGTTGGTGTTTTCTTAGAAACGTTTTTCTGTCTCTTCCAATATTATCATATCGTCTGCGTAACACATTTTAGATATTCTTATCATCTTCATTTTCCAGTGGTCTATATCGTATGCTTTCAATGTTTTCTTACATTCCATGGCTATTTCATCTAGTACCAGATTGAAAAGCAGAGGACTCAGAATATACTCTTGTTTTTATTCGATTTTACTGGTAAATGTTTTAGATCTTTCATTTTTTGCCTTTCTCTATTTTCATAATCATTATCATACTCTTTTCTATTCCTCCGTTTCACTTTCCATATGTCTTCGTATTCTGTCAAATATATTTACAAAGCATAGACGTATTTCTCTTTGAATTTTTAATTGCTGTTTCACATAGTTGTCTTAATATAAAAATCTGGTGGTTAGTTCCTCTAATATTTCTGAATTCGATCTGGTTTCTTCTATCTTGGTCTAATTTTTTGTCTTACTCATTCCTCTGAAGTTAGAACAGTCCCTACTATCTCCCTTCTTATAAATGGAATAATAATTCATATCATCTACTAGCTCTCTGACTGATTCTTCTGCAGTACGAATGTACTTTGCACGTTCCATGTACCTATTCTTATTTCCTGTTTCTTCAACTTATTATTATTTGTTTTTCTCTGTTCTTGTCCTTGTGTATTGTTCATAGGCTTTTTTCTACCTTTATTTTTAAACAAATTCAAAGGTCTCCTGTGTCTAATTTTTTGTATTTATGACCAGCTTGTCTTTTTTCCTATCATATTTCCAGTTTTAACCATCAATTATACATTCGCGTTAATCGACTGTTAATGTTTTTCTTTCTTTTTACTTCTTTAGCCCTATTTTCTATTTTCTCCTGAATTTTTTGCTCCGATACAGTTAGATCATTATTTAAGGACATTCTCGTCTCCACCAGTTCTTTTAATGTACTTCTATATTTCATCACTCTCAGTTTACCAGGTTTGGTCAGTAAACAAGTATTTACCTATTAGCTTGGAAGTTGACTTTTCCCCTATCTTTACTTCTAAATGTTTTATTAATCAGATTTGGCATTGCATTTGGTAATGTTTCTATCATTTTTATCTATTTTTAACCCCGTCGCTATAACGTTCTTGCTTTTTTATTCTTATGATTTATTCTAGCAGTTTTTTTAATGTCACCATTTTTCTTTTTTCTATTTTCTCATTTTCCTTAGTATTTTATCATTGTCTGCTATTCATTTTTTTAAATTTTATCTTTATACTCATTCTGTTCGTTAATTATTTGTTTTACTTCAAATTCTGCATCATTTTAAAAATTGTATTCAGTTTTTCTCAGTTGAGGCAGCGGACTTATGGAATAATTGATTCCATTAGTTTAGTACAAGTATCATAACCCAAAAACGTTGTTAAAAGGTATAATAATATTAATATTTAAAAAGGGAGAAAATAAGACCCGGGACATTACAGAGGCATAATCTTTCTTACTAAGTTATTGTCTAAACTGGCGTTAGAACAAACAACAGCTTTGGGAGGCCGACGATATAAAAAACCTCCGGTTTGCTCACGACTAACTTAGCGTGGGGGGGGGGGGTAACTAAATCTAAATATTTCGAGTACGCTAAAAGCCGATACAAACACATCGTCAATACCGGTTGGATAGGCAGCACTGCAAAGGCCAGCTAGTTAATTCCTGCAACTGTAAGATGGCTCTTCGTCGAAGAAACGTACAGTAATTTATTTTTTGCGTACTCGTATAAAACGAAAACACGCAAAGGTCTTACGGCAGATTCCGCCAATAAGTACAGTGACCGGAAATAATTCGCTTGAAGAGCGTCTTCTTATTTGTGAAAGTTGGAGTACTCTAATTTTTATGTTGTTTATCACTTTTATCAATCAAACTTTTGCGATAACAGTAACAATGCGTTTATTTTACAATAAACAAGACACTACCAAAGTGCTAGAGTGGAGTTGAATGTACTTTGGAGGCTATAAAAACACTCTACTACATATCTATACAAACTGGTTACAACAAGAACGATACGATAAGCTGTTCACTTGTAAGTGATACTGCAACAATTGCTAAACAAATGGAAGTCATGTGTCAAAGTACGAAAAGATCAGATGCCTAAATACAGGAAGAAAGAAGAGGAAGATGAGTATCCTTTATACTATAATAAAGGCGTAAGATTAAGCAATGCAAGTTAATGGCGTAATTAATAGTGGTCAATGCTGTACAATAGCCCTTTTTAAAGTGAAAACTTGTTAATTCATTATTCTAGAATAGTCCAGTCAAATGGTGCTTAAAAACTTTTGGTGGAGTTTTGATATTTGGTTTCTATATGCTTTTTGGGCCGCTATACACGAATATCAGGTTTACCAACAAAAGTTTTGACCGGAAACATGTTTTTTCAAGCAAAAACGGTGTAAAAAAACGGTTTTTTAGTTTTTTTTAAATTACCCGAAAGCTATCAATTTTTCGTAAATATTGAACCTATGTGAAATGAAAGAAGATAAAATTTCCTACATTTTACTGAATGAATGACCTTACCCAGTGACGCTACAGCCCTTGAAGAGTCCCGGTCGACCCGATGATTTTGGCCCATTCTTCTCTGTTCGGTGCTTTTTGCCTCCATCGTCTCACCCCTAGCTGTCGTAAGTCCGTTTCCACATCTTCCAACCATCTTTTCCTGAGACGCCCCCTTCTCCTTCGTCCTTCCGGTCTCTCCATATAGACTTCTTTGCTGTCCTATCTGAGCTCATCCTTTCCACGTGACCCAGCCATCTCAGTCGTGCTCTCTTAACTTCTGATGCCAAGTCTGGATTCCCATACATATTGTTAAGTTCAGCGTTTGTTCGTATTCGCCATTCTCCATTAACTTGTATTGCGCCAAATATTTTTCTGAGGACTTTCTTTTCCCATGTATTTAGTGTGGTTTCATCTCTTTTCTTCAAGCACCAGCATTCTGCTCCATATACTCGTAATATCACTGGTCGTATTAACGTTCGATATATGACAAGCTTTGAGTTTCGCGAAATTAGCTGTGACTTCAGTAACCTATGCATCGCGTATAAGCCGTTCACGACCTTTTTGGGACAGAGTTGGCTCTGATTTTTTCTTTTCATGTTGGACTAACTGATTCGATGATGTAGCGGATGCAACTTTTTTTTCTGTCAGTGTCTGTTCGACATTTTCTTGCCACCACATTGCCAGATTTATTATTTTAATATTCGTAAGAAAAAAAAATATTTATCAAACGTGTAAAAATAATTTTAATTTCCGTCAAAGGAAAAGTCAAAATGCCCAAAATAATTTTGTTACAATAAAACATTTCCATTAAACGATGCTACTTCCAATTTAAAAAGGACAGACCAAATTTAAGAGAACGCGAGTCGATGTGGAGGCTAGAGAATATCCGGCAACAATGTACCTATTCAGAAAATATAACCTTAAACTGAAAACAACCTAACCTAACACAAAAAGTGTCAATTTCCATGAGGGAGTTTAGTTGCAACAGAGGTTCTGCCAACAAAATTACTAGATGGTCATAGCCTCACCTGACCCAAAAAGATCGTGAACGGCTTATAATAGCATCGATTTCCGGCTATTATTCTTGCCTTAATTTCTATATGTGTTCATTCTTCTCCGTTACTAATGTTCCTAAGTATTTAAACTCGGACACTCATAAATCGGAATTCATCTATAGTGAGTGCTTGTCTGTCTACCTGTGTTTCTCTTGACATGACCATATATTTCGCTTTTCCCTGATTAACTTCTAAACCGACACTCATCCTGCCCTTTCCAGCTGTCGAAACCCTTCAGTCAGATCTTTGGTTGTTCTGCTGATCATGTCAATGTCATCGGCATAGGGCAGGTACTGTAGATTTCTGCTAAATAATGTACCTCCTGGGTTGAGCTCAACGTGTCTGATGACATACTCTAGACCGATATTAAATAAAATCGTCGACAGCGAGTCTCCCTGACGCAGTCCACTTTTGATATTGAACTCTGATGACAGTTCTCCTTGTATTTTAATTTTACCTTTACTGTGATTGAGTGTCATTTTTGTCAAGTTTATGAGTTTCGTGGGGATTCCTAGCTGGCCCATTATATTGTATAGTTTATTTTTATTTATACTGTCGTACGCTTGTTTGTAGTCGATGAATAATTGATGGACGTCAATATTAAACTCATAGCACTTCTCTAGTAGGCATCGTATTGTAAAAATCTGGTTTGTTGTAGATCTATTTCGGCGAAAGCCACATTGGTAATCACTTAGGGTCTCTTCCATGTATGGTTCCAGTCTTCTTGCTAATATTTTAGCAGAATTACTACATTTTACTTACTTCAGGTTTTCCTCTCCGATCAGTCGTTTAACCGCGAGAGCGCCCCGAAGTTATAGTCCAGTCAAATGGTAGAAAATAGAGGAAACTTTTGGTGGAGTTTTGATATCTGGTTCCTATATGTTTTTTGGGTCGCTGTACACGAATATCAGGTTTGCCAATAACATTTTTGACCGTAAACACGTTTTTTAAGCAAAAATGGTTAAAAAACGAGATTTTGCTTAACAAAACGTGTTTTCGCTCAAAATGTTTGTTGGAAAACCTGATATTCGTGTACAGCGACCCAAAAAATATATAGGAACCAAATATCAAAACTCCACCAAAACTTTCCTCAAGTACATAAAATGTAGGAAATGTTATCTTCTTTCATTTCATATAGGTTCAACATCTACGAAAAGTGGATAGATTTTGGGTAATTTTAGAAAAACTTAATAATATCGGGTTTTTACACCTTTTTTGCTTAAAAAACATGTTTCTGGTCAAATTTTTTGTTGGAAAACCTGATATTCGTGTTGAGCGACCCAAAAAACATATAGGACCCAAATATCAAAACTTTCCCCTATTTTCTACCATTTGACTGGACTATAACGTGAGAGCGTGTAACCGGCTGGTAAAGCGCTTGCGTTTGCAGTCGGCAAGTAGTGAGTTCAAGCCCCACACCCGGACATCATTTACAGCTCACCCTTTCTGGCTATCATATCACCTTTGGTGGTTATGATCCTCCTGCCTAACCTGCGGGTGAAGATGGCTTATAAAACCGCATTCAGTGTGTTAATAACAGGCCCTCAGTCTATACTAAGCGGAAGATGAAGAAGAACTTGATTCTATTGAAGTAGGTACTTTGCTATTTTGACATAGATACGACAAATGTAACACTGAAAGCATAAGATTATAAATCGCGTTTTTCCTTCTAATAAAAACAGTTCATCTTCGATCTATAAAATAGTTAGGCCTGCACCAATATTCACAGTTTTTTAGTAATATATTCTAATTACAGAAACCTTTCGAATACAGAGGCCAAATGGCTCCAGTTTTCACACCTTTCAACGATGATCTGTGAGTATATAGAAACAAGGACCACCAGAAATTCGCATAATTAATTTTCAGAGGCCAAACATTGAATCTACAGATAATACCTGCCTATGCAAAACATCTAGTCGCCACGAACATAACGGGGGTTTTAGGTAAATAATATTCTCCTGCATTAAATAAGTATTACATAGCCATATTACAGTTGGCGGAACCACCGGTGAGGGCCCATCGATGAATGTCCAGGAACGCAAGTTACTGACAAAGGCTTGGGCGGAGACCTGTGCCCATACACACCAGCACCTGATGGTGCAAGTCGGAGGTGCACCCTTGCCCGACGTGCTTGAATTAGTAAGGTTTGAGGAGTCTGTTTGTTTTAAAGCTGCGGTAATCTTTAACAGGCTAAACATGCGGAGGAAACAGGGGTGGATTCACTGCTGTGCCTGCCCGAGTTGTATCATAAACCAACGACGAACGCAGAACTCATTCGCTACTTGCAGCTTGTATCGCAGGCAGCCCCAAATACATCACTGTTCTACTATCACAATCCAGGAGCGAGCAGTGTAAACTGTAAGATATTTTCACCGTTGTTGTTGTGAGTTGACATTACTACTGTTTTAGTAAATATGGGAACATTCTTAAACGAAGTTGGAGATAAAATTCCGACGTTTAGTGGAATCAAGTTTACTTCAACCGTATTAGATGAAGGATGGGCTGCCCTCAAAGCCAATGGTGGAAAATTTGCTGTGTTTTTAGGACCTGAATCGGTGCGTGTGGTTAAAATTTGAATTTAAAGCAAGTATATACTATATAGATTACATTTAGTTAACATTGAAAAACAAGCATAAACACAATTTAAAATTAGGTAAAACAAATGTTCAAAGCGATTGCCTTCACCTTCTTTGTAATCATAATATCTAAATACGAATAAGAGCAGTATTTATTATCATATAGATAGAGGTTTATTCAAGAAATAATTGAAATGTATTTCAGGATAATCAGGACTAGTATGCTCTTTTACAGTCTATTAATTATAATACCTATTAATAGTAATACTACTTGGATAATTAAACCAATTAGTTTGTTTACTGTTGTTTTTCAATGTTAAGTAGATGTAACGGCAACTCTTGACAATCGAATATGGGTGTATTATTATTATTTAAAGTAAATTATGAGATACAGGTTCTTAAATAACATAGATAGGCGTCAGTAGCCAAGTTGTCTAAATTTCTTGATAGATCATTTTATCCAGCATACATACTTTACTGACGAAAATCCTGTTGTGTTGATTTAGATGAGCATTGCTCATACACCCGCAATGTTAATGTAATAAATTTATCCATACAAAATAATGTTATAATAATAAGTCTTCATCCCCCCCCCCAGAAAACTGGTTAAAACAATCGAATCACCAAGAGCGAACCATTACATCCTACAAAGTTTGCAAACTGCTGGGAAAAGTGTACTTAACAGCAACAACTGTCGAAGTAGCAATTATTGGATTCCGAAAGAGTGGTCGAAATATTTTTGGAGATCGCAATCACGATTTTACTATCCACCAAGAATCCACAACAGAAAGAACTCTTTTAGTTGCTATACAAAAACCACTATAAATGACTGCTTCAGGTCTGGAGCTACACAAGAACCGTTGCATAAGACTTCTCCACGTCAGGTTCTCTGTAGACGAATTAAGAATTTCTCAATCCAAAATTGTTAGTGTTATTGGTAAGAGGGTGAAAGCTCAAAATATCAGTCTATTGCCGTTTATTTCTTTTAAGAACACATAAAATCAAAGAGTAACTATAAATTCAGCAAACCATCCTATGTAATCCGTATTCACGAAAACTCCTCATATACGAGTTCACGAAAATTCTTCAGATACGAGTTATTCTAATTACCCGAACTACATCTACGACGGTACGGTACTGTAAGACCTCACATCTCGATATCAACTAGTGACACTGATTCGACACCTCCGGGGCGGCAGGACTCACACGTGTCTGCCTATCACCAAATTTCGTTCGTAAGTCGGCAGGTAATCACAACGCACAGTGTAATTTCTATAGCAAGCGTCTTCTTCAAACTAATTTAAAGACTGCCCGGGAATGCGTTATGTTCGCGCCCGGGGCTGCAGCACTCAATACGTCTGGGTTGCTTTAACTGTCTGTGCTAACTGAATTTTGTAATCAAAATTTAGCGCGGAAGTGGCGCCTCTCCCCTTGACAATTCGAGCGTCTCAGCCTAGCCCTGTCTTACATTCGCGGCGTTTTCTATTCCACACGTAGCTTCTAAATTTCAATGAAAAAGCACGGAGCACGAAATGCTTGTTCTGCAACATCTGCAACGGACGCGCAAGTCCTCCCATAAAAAGTTCCCCGACAGGTCACAACTTGTGTTTGAAAACGCGGTGCTCTGTCGCCCAAAAGCTATTATGACTAAGCTAAAGCATGACGTAGTTCGACGCCAATTAGCTAGAACAATGAACTTTTATGGATTCAATTGGCCCCAAATTACTCGGGAACGAATGCGCTTGAACTAGACAAAAGAAATGATCTGACATAGTAGCGGCTCTGAAGAAGATGATACAAAAAGGAGAAATAGTGTTAGACGACAGCTCAGACATAAATTGTGACATCGACGAAAAACATCTAAGAGTGTTTATCCTGCTCTATACCTTTTCAACTTCAAATTGGGACTAATCAATTTCAAAATGGGAATAAACAATTTCAAAATGAAATAAACAATTTCAATTTGAGAATAAACAACTTCAAATTGGGACTAATCAACTTCAAATTGGGAAAAGCTTTTTGTTAACGGAAGTCTTTGGAAAATTACAATTACATGGTTGTGAGTGGACGGAACTAATTATTGTTAGTTGTTGCTGGTGTTCCATCCTTAACAACCATGTAATTGTCATTTTGCAAAGACTACCGTTAACAAAAGGCTTTTCTCAATTTGAAGTTGATTAGTCCCAATTTGAAGTTGTTTATTCTCAAATTGAAATTGTTTATTTCATTTTGAAATTGTTTATTCCCATTTTGAAATTGATTAGTCCCAATTTGAAGTTGAAAAGGTATTGATGGACGTTTCATTAGAAAAGCAACAAATTCAGTTTAAAAAGGTGTAACTTGTGCAATAGACTATTTTCAGATACGCTCGAAGAGCACTTAGGATCCAGTGTGCTAAGTGTTATAAGGGTTGTCACTATGCCAATGTTGCAAGAAAACGACACATATATTTGTGATTTATGCTGTAGCGGGCAGTTTGAGATTTAAAGGTATATTAAACCCTTCCTAAAAATTATGCATATAATTTGGATTTATTTATGAAAAACCAGATAATATCGGACTGTTTCCACCTCTGCAAATGACTTTTTTGTTTTGTTAGGGTTTCCGAATTTTGCTTATTCTTATTAAGATCTTGAAACCTCCTATAAATATTACAAGTTTACTTTTGCTTCAATATTTTCGAAGGCAATCACATTTCAAAAATAGGTATCCAATGCTAGGCAACTTTACTCTAATTTGCATGATTAATCAACCCCTAAAGTTATGTCCAAATTTTTTAGATCATCCTATATGTGTATTGTCTTGTAGGTAATGGCTGGTGCATACGCTATGGGCTTTGATTCTTCAATTGCAGGCGTCAATAATATGTTTGCTCATCACGGACAGCAAATCCTGCAAGCTATTAACGATGGAGATGTTGTTAAAGCCCGAACTACCCAAGATGAATTAAATACTGCTGTCGGTATCATCACGAAAAATGGTATTTATTTTTTGTGTTATTCAATAGGGTAACAATAGGAGCTGTAATACATTTTAAACTGTTGTACTAGAAATCAATAAATTAACCTCGTCGAATCTTCTTAAAGGGAAACTTTCCCCAATTCTTGAAATTTGCTGCATTATTGTCATATTTAAGTTTTTTTAAAAACATTTCGTTTTTTAGGAAATCGGATAGCTGCCATGAAAGAAGCAATGACTCTACTGACACCCATCAACGTGGGGCCAGCCCGAGATCCTGTGGCACCACTAACTCCAGAACAAGCGAAGCAAATTAAAATAGGATTGAAAAGCCTGAAATATAATATTTCATAAAAGTTTTAAGTCTGCAAAATTATTACAGATGCATATTTCATTAAAATTGTAAAATGTGCACTTTCATTATTATCATGATTATACATATAACATTAAATACTGAGTTTTATTTGCAATGAGATGGTAACCAAAAAAAGGTAATATTCTTGCATAAAGATTAGATTTCTCTCCATTTCAAAATATTGTCGTTTGTGATAACTGATAAACACCACATCGCCTAACCTATGTTATAAATTAGATAGGTAACTTATACAAATTATTAGTATGGTATGCTACGCAGACGATGGTAAAAAGAAACAAAGAAGGACAACAACTACACAAGTGCTATCCCTCAACCAAACCAAATACAAAGTGCTTAACTTTTTCCCAAGAGCTGAGTAGATGTAAGCTATTAATTGACGATAGGCCCATGAAACAGGTGCTGAAATTTAAATACTTAGTTGTAGAAATACTCGGTCACAATACTCTAGCCAGAAAAGTCAAAAAGCAAAAAAAGCAATGCATCTATTAAGTTGTTTAAGAAACGTTATATGAACCAACCAATGAACATCGGGCCCAAGACAAAAATATGTAAGATATGCATTAGACCGTATTGTATTCCACACAAGGACTGGGACACAAAAAATCAAGCACAGTGGAAATGAATACCTTAAGAGTAATACCTAGCAAAACATTGCGAAATAAAGCATAGAAAATATAATAAAGTAAAAAGTAGGGGTATGAACATATCAGTCCAATAGAAAGCAACAGATTGGTACGCATAGCGATGGAGGAAAAAAGAGTAAATTTCAGACCGTAAAAAATGGATGCAAAACTGGCATTCGAATAAAACTAAATTAGTTGAAAAATAGATCACTAGTCTATATAGCCACAGAAGAAAAAGAATAAAATAATAGCTATTTAAGTAACAAGGAATGTAAGAGCCTATTAACATTTGAGGTAGGCAAGTACAAGCCAAGGCGCAGCCGCGGCTTGTTGCCTGCCGAAAATGTTAATAGGCGATACATTGCGAGTTATCTTATTATATTTTTCTCGCTGCTTATCGAAAATTTCCTAGATTTTTGAAAAAATCGTTTGGTTTGTCACCTGTCACTAGGATTAATTTTCGTGAGTAGTGTTACCTGTGAGTGTCACATGTCACATAAACACTTGCAATTATAAACAAAACGTCTAAGTCTGCATCTTGCGTTGCTAATTTTATTATCCTAGGAACTTACTAATAGTATTAAGTTCCGTTGTCAAGGGAAAGCAGCAGACAAATATAATCACCGACTTACACGTTTTGTTACTAAGACTGTATCACTGACTTACATGATCAGCAGCGGGAAAACTAGTTTAAATATGTTCGTTTCCTTGTAGGTTGCACGACATACTTATTTATATTGGTAGGGTCTTCAGGGTTATGCCGTGGATGTCGATTTAAAGTTAACGTATGCCTTATCATGCTGTCAGCTTCTTCAAAAGTTTACGAAAAACTGATGTTGGAGTCTCGTGATCATTTTGATTTGGTTTGCAAGTTACCTTCCATGTGTAGCTAAGATGGTAACCGTCTTCTCGATTGAAGTTGTGCGGATTTCTAATAATCTCTAGGGATATCCGAATAATACGAGGGTAATAGTTTGTAGTCCTGGCTAGTAAATTTACGAAATTGTAATTTACTTTGTGGTTTCCTGGTCCTAATAAGTGTTGCGCAAGAGCTGATTTTTGTGTGTTTCCAAATCGTGTGTGGCTCTGATGTTCTTTTATATTAAATTGAATGCTTTCTCCCGTTTGTCCTATGTAAGATTTGCCACAAGCACATTGGAGCTGGTAAAAACCTTCCATCTCTAACCCGGGCAAAGAATCTTGGATGGAAGGGATCAATTGTTCAATATTCATCATTGTACCATAGCGGACCTCCACTCTTTTCTTATCTAAGACCTTCATTATTCTATCAGTTACTCCGGCGATGAAAGGAAGGCGGGCGTAATTCGTAGGTTTAGATTTAAGTTCCTTTGGTTTTATGGCGTCTGGGCATGCTTTCCTGATAGCTCGTGCACTGTAGCCATTCCTCTGTAAAGCAATTTTTCCGCAACTGTTCAATCAATCGCGACCAAACCAAAATTATATGAAAGGTCTCACGAAACTGCATAGCTTTTGTGAAGACAGCAACTGCTTTGGCGTTACAGAAACGTCGGAAAATGCAGTTTAGTGAAGGTGTTCCAGCGGATGAATATAAACACGCTATCTTGAGAACGGTATAACCTATCAGGGTGATTTCTGTGCCAGTTTGTGTGGAATATTAATGTAAAAAACTGAAAGTCCTTTGGGAGAGATTGGATGTTTTTTTGTATGTGTTTTTCAATTGGTATTCGTGATGCCAGTAATAGCCGTTAAGCGGCCACAATACTACGGGGCACGGTGGTGTAATGGTACAGGGTTGGGCTGAAACGCATTAAGTCACGAGTTTGTAACTGGGCAACAAATGTGTTTTTTAATTATTGAAAAAATCTAATTTAAATTTCTATTTATCGTCACATTTAAATGTGAAATGTCACATTGTAGGCGTTTTCTGCCCCTACACTAAAAGCATTGTTTTAACAGATTACTTACGAGAACTAACTTATTGTGTTGTAAGGAGCCGGTGCCCCAAAGAGCGGATGGCAAAAACCACTGCATACCAACACTGTGTCGAAGTACCGATATGGCGGTTTCACCTTCTCATCTTGTTGGTTCTTGCGGTTTACTATTATCGTCAGTCGTCACAAATAGCGTTGGTCCGATGGACAAGAGTCTTGATCAATGATCTCTTTTGTTGGGGATGATGATGAGACAAAACGGTGAGTGTGGGTTTTTTTTCGGTACTGTATCGCTTAATCTATTGTTAGCAGTTCGTTTAACTAACACGTCCAGAAAAGGGAGGCGTCCATTTTCTTCAGTTTCCATAGTGAATCTTATATTGACATGTAACCACCATGTCCATGGAACCATATAACGAAAATGTCGTGGATGTAGCGGAACCAAGATTTATGTTTGAGATCGCTGGATAGCTTCATCTTCCAAGACTTCCGTAAAGATGTTGGCTATAACTAGAGATAACGGGGATTCCATAGCGGCTCCTTCCTTCCTTTTCAAAGAAAGTAGGTTATCGTGAGGCACATCCTTACTAACTCTGGGACGTCTTCTTAAAGTCCTTGAAGAACGAAGCATTTTTGAATAATATTTACTGAATCCGCTACCGGTACGTTGGTAAATAGAAATTCCACATTGAAATTGACGAACGAGTCCTGGTTCGTTACTTCCAACTGAGCCAATATTTCTACGAAATGCTCAGAATTCTTCACGTATAATTTTCTTCTGCCTAGGTACGTATAATTGTAATATGTTAGCGAGGTATCTGGATAGTTCATACATAGGAGATCCACAAGTGCTAACGATTGGCGCGACCGGACGTCTCTACGGAAGTCCGTAAAGTATTGGTAGTCTAGTAATGCTAGGCAGTAGTCGTCAATGTTGTGATTTTGGTATTAATGAGTCTTGATAGCTCTTTTAATCTGGCGTTTTATCCTCGTTGTGGGGCCTTTTTTCAGTGATACGCAATGTTCATAGTTCAGTAGCAAATTTTCGCCTGGTAGTCTTTTCTGTTCATCGCTACACTGGCGTTTCCTTTATGACCAGATAGAAATACCATAAGCTTCTTTTTCGGCTCTGTTGATGTTGTTGGTCGCTTGGCACGTTTTACGATACTAAAGGTCTCGTGTTCCATTTCTTCGGTTTTCTCAACTGGGAGTTTGAAAGTAGCATTCTTAATTTCACGGGTTTTTCAGTAGATATGTGGGATGGAGTGACGGCAAAACTCAATCTTCTTCTTCTTTTTCCTCTTATATTAGAATAGTAGCCTGTTTAGTTCCTTTTGCCAAAATCGAGGTACAGTCCTCGGAGAGAAGGTGGTCCGAAAAGTTTATTACAGTTTTCTTGTTATCCAATCCTGGCACCGGTGCTACGTTCTTCTGCTTCTCGAACTTCTTTATATGATTTTGTGTTGTATTGCTTATGTGGTGTTCTGAGTATGCATAGCTGTTCTAAAGGTTTCCTTCGAAAATCTTACCGAGCTCGAGATGTAGAGATTAGAGCTTGGTAGATGTTCCTTGAAGTTCATAATAAGAATGGCGTATGGCTGTGAATGAAATTCGCAACAATCAGGACGTTCCAGAGTATCTTAGAATATGCTTCGCGCAATCTACTTTCTTTGGGAATGAACATACTACAGCCAAAATAAAGGAGCTGCTATGGGAGCCCCGTTATCTTCAGGCAGAGCCAAAGTCATTATGAAAGCCTTGAAAAAAGAAGCTATGCGGTCTAGCGATCTCAAACCTAAATGCTGGTTTCGCTACGCCAGGAACACTTTCGTTATAGGGCCTCATGGAGATGCAGATCTTTCAGTTTTCTTGGCACATCTACACAACCACCATGCCAAAATAAGATTTACTATAGAAACTGAAGAAAATGGACACCTCTCTTTCCTGGACGTTTTAGTGAAACGAACCGCTGACAATAGATTAACTTCCACTTTTGCTAATTAAAGAAGCGGTGTCCAAATTTGGAAACATAAATGTGTTCACTAACAATGGAAATATTTTTGTAAAGACAAACAATAAAATTAATAAAGTGGTTTTCTTAAATGATCTTCGAAATATATAATAACGTGCAGTGCAGCAGATTAAACTTGTGTTTCGAACTCAATTTTAGTTTTACGTACGTTAAATTGTTAAACTTGTTGATTTAGTTTATTACTTTATTGTGATAAAAATGGTTTTTTATTTCGTGATGCACTGTTGTCTCAATCTTGCTAGATCTCCGTGTTAAAAGTCTGTTATGTTTTAAGTTAATGTCAGCACATGGGGCGTAATAATATCAGAATAGCACCTATAAATGCAAGGTTGTTATTGCTTGAATCCATAAGGTTTCTTATGCATGAACATAAACTCGATATCTTGGCTGTTTTTGAAACGTGGCTGAGCGAAAATATTACAAATGAAATGGTTTACATTGAAGGTTATACCTTTTTAAGAAACGACAGATCTGGTCGTGGAGGCGGGGTTGGGGTGTATGTTCGTAATTCGTTGAATGTTTCTACTATTGATATATTAAACAATAACATTAAACAAATATGGATTATTCTTACATTACCTAAAATTAAAATAATAATTGATACTGTGTATAACCTATATCAACATAATTATCGATTATTCTTGCATAAATTTGAAAATTCCTTAATTACTTGTTTACATTACTTCGATAATATCATTTTCCGCCAATCGTACTAGAACTGTCACATTATTGACAAAATTTTGTTGAGCAAAGTCAAACATTCCATTACATCAGCCGTTGCTAGGTAATTTACAATAAAACTGTACAGGAATAATTCAAACATTCGATTACATCAGCCGTTGCTAGGTAATTTACAATACAACTGTACAGGAATAATATTCCCGGCCTAGGCAGGAAATATTCGAGTACTTTTTCCTATTTTTTTTAATTACTCGTATCGATCGGCGGAAAAATAGTATGTGTATCTTGGACAAAAAGCAACATTCCCAGACTCCTATGTTGTTGGGCTCGGCATTCGCCTCCCCCAACAATATTCACAGTCGTCTGGGAATGTTAGGCTTTTCGTCCTAGATACACAATATACTATTGCCTTGGAGACTTAGCTATGGATTTTAAGAAACCCGACAACGCTGCTACAATTTATATGCAGGATATTTTATAGTCTCTTGATTTATGTCAAATTATTGATCAACCAACCAGAGTTACTGAATTTTCAACTTCTCTTATAGATCTCATTCTAATTACTGAGAATTTGTTAATTGGCGATAGTGGTGTAATTCCGTGTCATTTAACTGATCATGATCCTATTCTGCGACATTATTACCGAACAACCTCGGGTAGAACCTGTTACACGATTTTTTAGAAACTTCAATAATATTGATCTGGAGTTATTTTATAAAGATTTAGAATGACTACCACTACATCAAATTTTTAGAATAGACTGTGTTAATGAAAAAGTAAACTTTTTCAATGAAAATATTTTGCAGCTGTTCGATAAACATGCTTTGGTTGGATCCAGTTTTAGAAAACCGTATGCACCCTGGTTGACTGATAATCTGAAATTTCTAATTTCTTTGCGCAATACAGCTAAGGCTAAATTAACAAAAAAACTGGTTTGCAACAACATTGGAAATACTATAAATCTTTAAGAAATGTAACTACTTACCCGGACTACACCTATTGAAAAAAAGCTTATCTCAATTTATTATCGAACAATAGGGACAACAAAACTTTCTGGAAAAGATTGAATTGTCTTGGTATTGGTGCAAAGAAACAAATTAATGTACCAGACGGACTGAAAAACCTTGATATCATTAATAATAATTTGATGTATATTAACAGTATACCTAAGGCACATATAATAACAGTACCAACCACAATTTAAATTTTAATTTTACTCTTGTTGACAATCCGACTGTAATTAAAATTATTAATGCATTAAAATCCAACGCTACTGGTGACGATGACATTAATATTGCTATGATAAAGTTGTGTTGTCCAACTATTGTGCCTTTTATTACTCATATAGTTAATTTGTATTCTAGAAAACACTTTCCTACAATGTTGGAAACATGCACTGGTTAAGCCGATACCTAAAATTAAACAACCAACTGAAATTAAAGACTTACTTCCAATAAGTATACCGCCGTCACTTTCTAAAATTCTTGAAAGAGTTATCCATAGTCAATTAAGTATTCATATTTGGCCAGCATAATTTTCTGCCACCGGCGCAATCGGGTTTCAGGCCAGGATACAGTTGTATGCTCTTTGGTTGTACAACATCACTTTTACCGGTAACGGATGATATCTTAGCTGCAACTGACCGAGGGTACATTACAGTTCTTGTCTTACTAGATTATAGTAAGGCCTTTGGCACAACTATACTACTTTGATTTCAATCTTAAAATATATAGGCGTTGGTCCTGGTGCGTTGTTTCTAATGGAGAGCTACTTGAGTAATAGGTCACAAACTGTTTTTGCCGTTTTAACAGCCTACTCGGATCGAAAATGCGACGACAAGCCTCAACACGAAAATGTTGCAGGTGTTTATCTCTAAATGCAAAACCCTTGCTGCGATAAACTTGATTTTTTTTGCTACAAAATATAGCGTTTTTGAAATAAAATTGAAACGAGGCGTTACAAACCTCTAGGGCAGGGGCATTGATCGACAGACTTGGGATAAATAGGATTGAGTCATTGACTTACTGAGTGCTGTTGCGGTTGAGTGTGCCCCTGCCCCTCCCCCTTGCGGGCGCCCATGGTTTAGAGGTCTTATATCACCGCCATCCCACTCCTCGGCTTTATACGAAAGATCGTTTTCTTTTCAAACTTATATTATGTATAACAGCCTTCCTAACTGTTATAAAACATACAAACAGCAACTTTTTAAAACCAAACTGCGTGCCGACTTGTTTCGGAAACAATCCCAGAATTAAGTATTAATTACTTGTGCTATTTTTTTGTGAGCTTGGGAGACAGTGCAGCATTCAAATCTTTAATATATGCACAATGAGCTATTACAGAATTGTATTGTTATAGGTAGTAGGAATTATTTCTGCATATATAATTATTTTCGTAGGTTTAGGTGGTATAACATAAAACAATATTTATTGTTCTTTGAACCGCACCTTCTGGTTTTCTGATTCTACCTAATCACCCTTGTCGTACTTATAATAGTTTACTTTGTAATTTGGTAGTTCAGAAAATAAAGATTCTTTATTGTTATTTTATTATAATTCATACAGTATATCGAAAGAAGGCCCACACTGACCGCTGGGTATATGCTTTGTCTCATCATCACCCTCCAACAAAAGAGATCATTGATCAAGGTTTTTATTTATTGGACCAACGCTATTTGTGCGAGAACAGTAAACCACAAAACCGAAAACAGCTTTACGGAGGAATGGCTACAGACCATGGGACATCAGGAAAACATGCCAAAACACCATAAAACCAGAGGAACTTAAATCTAAATCTACGAATTACGCCCGCCTTCTTTTCATCGTCGGAGTAACCGATAAAATAAGGAAAGTCTTAGATAAGAAAAATGCTGGAGTCCGCTATGGTACAGTCAGAAAAATCGAACAATTGATTCCTTCCAACAATTTCTTTGCCGGGGCTAGAGACGGAAGGTGTTTACCGGCTCCAATGTACTTGTCTTTTTTTTTATAGTTATATTAGGGCTATGCCCTGTTTTTCTAATCATCGTGCCTCAAGCATCGCCGGAGCTGAGCAGCCCAACCTCACAACTCAGAGGATAAGAATCGCTGAAGCTGAGCATTTAAACTACAATATGAAAAATTTGCCTGCTACTAATGTAAGTCGGTAATAAATTTGCGAAAAGAAGATAAACTTTTAGAATTAAATATTTGCCATTTAAAAAGTGAAATAAAATTTAAACTACTCTTAAACCTTAATAATAATATAGTTTTAGCTCTGATTTTGGCAAGTGCTACCTTGTAATCTTCAAATTCTCAGAAGAATTTAGATATAAAGATAGTCTTGCGAAAGCTAAGGAGAACGCTTAATATTTTAAAATATTATCCTCGTTTCACATGGTAGTGCGACAATAAATTAATTAATAAATGTGCCAAATAGAAAATCCATGATTGAATTTGAGGAAATCCTGGCCAATCAACTAGCCAACCTTGCAATAAAACCATTTGTAAATTCTAATACATCCACTCAACAAAACCTGCCGATACAACAAACAGCTGCTGTTCAACAGAATATCACCGAACGACAAAACACAAGAACAATGGCAGCACCAGCTTTCTATTTTGAATATTTAAAAATCATCCCTTAGTTTGGAGGAGATTCTACTCACCTCGTGTGGAGAACAGCTAATACACCTGTAACAGATTCTGTTATATAAATTATATAGTTACCGCTGATTATGTTAGGTGATACGTTGGGTAAGTGCTTACGAAGCAGTTCCCAGCCCCAGCTTCAAGCTTCTTAGAATCTTTAGTGATAAGAAATGTTATATAAGCATGTGCACACTGTACTTAGGCAGTTCTTATGCCAGTTCTTATGTCAGTTAGCATCTAGTAGACACATTGTAAACTGCATTTTTGTAACTCCGTAACTTGAATAAATTAATTTTTTTGATTTAACAAGTTTCGTAAATTATAATTGGCGCAGTCGGTAGGATGGTCAAAAATTAAAGACAAAAATCGCTTCAATTTTGTGTTTCAACACTTAATTGGCCATCCGAACAACGAACCAAGAAGACATCTGTAATTCGAAGAGGGGAACCAGAATCGTCCACATTCGAGAGCCAGAGCCTTCATTCAACAATCCAGGACTCAACAGGCCCAAAATCGCCCAGAGAGCCCTACAACGCAGGACCAGCCCTCCAAAAATCGAGTACGCTGAGCCCGCACGAGGTGACAACGCCCCGGACTAGCATCGCTGGGTCCAGTCACGTACTCAAGGAACATGAGTACAATTACAACGATATTAATGTAAGATAAATTTTATTAGCAAGTGCAAAAGTGGCTTTATTTTGCTAGATATAACCGCTCATTTCGGAGCAAAGTTGTTAAAATAATCATTTTACTTTTAAGCATCTAATAACCGAATTCAATTGATTTATCAACACATTCTCAGGAGAATTGTTGTTAATAATTGTGTTCGTTATTAGCCATTGCAACTCTTAAACAAATTCAGGTGCAGTTAGCTGTAAGCCAGATCAGTAAGCGTTACTGATAGAGTAACTTAATCTCTTACTGTGCTAGCACTGCATGCGTAGGATTTCTAATAATAAAATTGCAAGCCCCGCTTTAAAGCAAGTGCATTGGTTTCCTAAAAGGGAGTAAATACACCATTCACTTGTTGCGAAGCAATAAAACGACGTTTAATTTTAAGACAGAATTGTTAAACGTTAGGTAGCAAATAAGCAAATTATTCGCGAACAAATTAAAATTTTATGCAAGGAGACGACGATCTTCTCCAGCTTTTCGAAAATTTAAATATTCAAGAAGTACCTCCCGCAGTACCAGTAAATATGGCACAAGCATTTCATTTGGAGTATCTCAAGACAGTACCAGAATTTGATGGCACTTCTTACAAACTATCGGAGTACGTGAGAGCCGCCGAAGTTATAATAACGTATTTCTTTCCTGAGGGACAAGGAGACGCTTTTCTACAAACATTATTATTATCTGCACTGCTAACAAAACTAACAGGCAGAGCATTGTTAATTACAAGCGGACGTGAAATACCAACCTGGATAGCATTAAAAACGCTATTACAACAATCATTTGCGGACCAGAGATCTGAAGATTCATTGCTAAGGGATCTCATGCTATTAAAGCAGAAAAACGAAACAGCGCAGGAGTATTTTGAAAAATGCCAGCAAGTTAAAAGTCTATTGTATTCCAACGTGCAATTAAACGAACCAGCCGCAGCAGTTCGAGCAACGAAAAGAACGCTTTACGACAGTTTAACACTAAAAGCATTTTTAACCGGACTCAAGGAGCCTATGGGAAGTTTCTTACGAGCCAGAGGACCAGCTACTCTTGACATCGCAATTAAATATTTAATAGAAGAGGAAAATGTAAATTACAACAAAAATAGAGACTCATCGGAACAATATAAACAGCAAGCTAAAAAACCATTTCCACCGTATAATTTAAGGCTAAGCAATCCGAGCCAGACATGGCAACCAGCACCAAGAAATTTTAACCAATTTCCCAGTTACACACATCAAATGCCACAACCTATACAAAGAAATAATTTTCCAATTCATTCGAGACCGCAACAGCAGCAGCAGCCTCAACAACGAAATGTATTTGCACCCAGAAACACAGAAGTTAGGCATCTACCAAAACCAACACCAATGGACACTAGTTCGAGTAACACCAGAAGAACAATACAACCACAAAATAGATTTATTCCTTCAGCACAGAATTCGTTTACACCTAGAGCTACATCGTACATTAGGCAGTCAAATCAACCTAGAAACTTTATTTCGGAAGAGTTACACTTTCAAGAGAACCCCGAGGAAGAGGACAACATTCAGGAATATTATTACGAAGAGGAACAAGAAGAAGATAATTACTACGAAGAACAGGATTTTACTTTACCTGCCCAGAACAACGACGACACGTAGCGCAGCCAATAAATGATCAATCGCTAGGAGAAATTATAGAAGTTAACAACCAAAATTCAACGTTACCATGTATTTACATTCCACAACTCAAATCAAACTTTTTAATCGACACCGGAGCATCTAAAACTCTTATTAAACCAGAAGTAGCATATAAATATTTCCCGGAGTTAATAGTAGAGGAACCGTTTCAAATTCAGACAGCACACCAAATTTCATCTCATCAAGAAACTGCAACTATTCAATTACCATCAATATTTAAAGTGTCATTAACTCATAAATTTCATCTATTTAATTTCGACAATAAATACGACGGACTCATTGGAATAGATTTGTTAAGGAAACTAAAAGCAAAAATAAATTTCGAAAAAAGCCTTTTGGAAACACCACAGACCCACATCCAATTATATTCAATGGAAATAATCAATCAAGATTTGAATCATAAAATTACTATACCAGCAAGATCGGAATTTTTAGTAAACATACCCGTAAATAGGAACAATCATGAGGGAGTAATTGAAAATACAAGATTAAATAAATATTTGGAAATTCCGACTTCAAATAATTTTCCAACTACATCAGTGATCAACACCAGTGATCAAGAAATAACACCCATCATAACGAACCCTATACCTGTTGAAATCGTGGAAGAAAATAATGACGCCTTATCACGCATCAAATTGAATCCTATTGACACACAATCAATGATCGTTAATTTCGATACCACCATGGAAGACTTATTAAATGAAGTAATAAACGAGACCTCCATTGAACAGGTTAACGAAACACCTTCGAATTCAAACCAAGAAATTCAAGCTGTACCAGAAGTATCAGAAGAGAATCAATCAATAAATACGACGCATACGCAATTGGAATCAACATCTACCATACCTATTTGTGAAGACGCCTTAGACACGAAACGCAATCAAATAATCTTTACCACTATTCACGGCAAATCACATAAAGCAAAAAGGGAACATAAAGGGAAAAACGAAGTAACAACCGCCTACATAGGAGAAGAAAATATTAGGACCAATATATTTCAATTCCTCAAGGAATATTGTATACCTAACAAAGTTTATTATTGCCTATTTCCCAACGAAGAATTTTATCAAATAACTTGTGAAATTATAACGACCCATTTCAAAAATCAAGAACCGCACTTTTACAAATGCGTAAACAGAGTTATACATGTGATCAACAAAGAAGATCAAAGGGAAATTATAAATAATTATCACGAAGGGAAAACAAATCACCGAGGTATTCAAGCTACCTGTAACGCACTTAAACGTCAATACTATTGGGAAAATATGGAAGACACAGTTACCCGCTATATTAATAACTGTTTAATTTGTAAAAAAGCCAAATACGAAAGGCAACCACATGAAGAACCACTAAACATTACAAGCACGCCAAGCCGCCCATTTGAACATTTACATATAGATACGTTTCAAATTGAGCAAAACGCATTTTTAACAATAATTGATGCATTTTCGAGATTCTGCCAAGCATACTATTTAACATCTAAAAATAGTATAGAAATAGCTGAAAATCTAATCACCTTCATATCTCAATATGGAGCACCTACTAAAATAACCATGGACGGAGGAACAGAACTTGCAAACGAATCAATTAAAAATCTTTTAAATCTACATAAAATTAAAATTCATATAACGACCCCTTTAAATCATAAATCCAACGGTATGATCGAAAGAGTGCATTCTACTTTAATAGAAAACTACAGAATTATAAAAATACAACATCCAAAGGAGCTACCGAAACAAGTAATTAAATATGCATTAATAGGATACAATAATACTATCCATTCCCAAACTAAATTTACACCCTTAGAAATAATATATGGACATACAGCCGTCAGAGACCCATTCGATATACACCTCACCGAAAAATATTACGAAGATTATCTTAACGACCATCAGAAAAAGATAACAACATTTTACGGCGTTTTACAACAAAGAATGCAACGTGAAAAGGAAAAGCTAATAACAAAAAGAAACAATAATAACAACTCTAAGAAAATTACATTTAACATCAATGACAAAGTGCTTATTAAAACCAACGCCAGGAATAAAGCTAAAATTCAATACGATGGACCATATACTATAAGTTCAATCAACGATAAAGGAATAGCTACTTTATTAGACAAAAATAATAAAAAGAAATCCAGGCATTTAGACGAACTAAGTAAACCCATTGTTACAGAACCACCTGTATCACCGTCATCTCTACCCTCGACAAGCCAGTAATTACGAAAATTGAAAACAATCCCGGTTTATTCCCACATAAACTCGGAAAAGCAAGAAATCAAGTAGACGGATGGACACTAATAAAAAATATCGACTATACTTCAATAATAGAAGAATACAAATGGTTGGAGTTAAACATTCAACGAATGAAAAATGCATTTACAAATTTACCTCACGGACATACATACGATAAAGAACTTCAAAATTACCAAACCCTACTAAATATAACCTCATCTGAAATTAAACGAAAATTAAATCAACTATTTCTTACAAGAAATAAACGAGGCTTAATCGACGGCCTAGGAACAGTTTTCAAATTTCTAACTGGAAACTTAGATTCGACTGATGGAGAAAAAATCGAAAAAGCCATTGAAGAACTACGAAAAGGACAGGAATCCCAGGACAAAATTCTAACTGAACAAATATCAATAACGGAACAAATACTCGATAGAGTAAACAAAACTATTAGTACACTGAGAGTTGACCAATACACATTATTATCAAGAATAAAACAATTAGAAGCTCAAATCGAAGAAAACACAATTCACCGAGCGGAGATGTATTCGATAATCAATATGCATACTATATTTTTGCAAATATCAGGAATGATGAACGTAATATTGTACCTACTTAATAATTTGGAAGAAGCAATCACTTTTACCAAACTCGAGATCATGCACCCATCAATAATTGATCCTGAGGACTTAGAAGCAAATTTAATATTTATCCAGAATAAAATACAAGGACAACAAATGCCATTTAAAATCAACCGAGAAAATTTACCTTTATACGAAGACATTATTGCAGTCAAAGCATATCAAATAAAATCCAGAATCGTATTTATTTTGGAAATACCTCTAATAAATCCGGATATCTACGATTACTATCATCTTTACCCATTGCCTGTGAAAACCGATCAACATTTCCAAATAATTATACCACAGAAAATGTATTTGCTTTACAACGAAAATAATTATATTTCCACGGACGAATCCTGCAAAAAACTACGCAACGGCGAACACCTATGTAAAATCCAAGAAAAAATCAATTCAGAAGAACCACTTTGCGAAGCTCAACTCATTTCATTTATAAAAAATAATGTATGTAAAACCGAAATATTTACATTAGAGCATTTTAAAACACAGAAAATCGCCCAAGATTCATGGTTACTGATTGCCGATAGAGAATTAATATCCACAATCACTTGTGAAAATAGTAAGCAGAAGATGCCGCTAAATGGAAATTACATTATACAAATACCGCCAAAATGTGAACTAAAAATAGAAAACAAGGTACTGAGGACAAATTATTACTCTAATTCCGTAAACGAGATAATTCAGTTGCCGATGATCAACTCCACGCCTACCGAAGAACAACAAATAAATAATAAACTCCCATCGATACATCTGGAGAATATCGATCTAGACGACATATCCACTTTAAAAAGTAAGCTAAAAGACTTGCGTAAAAAAGTGTATAAACCGAATTTTGACGGACATTTATATATTAGTAATAGTGTATTTTTTATATTAATCTTAGTTATAGCCGCAATTTTGTTCACTTTATATAAATATAATAAACTGCCTGCTTTATGTAATAAAAATAGCAGAGATAAATTAGGGCCAAAACCAGTCGAAATTATTCCTTAGAAATTATAATAAAAATGTAATTTTACCATAATTTCTGCTCTAATGAAGGGAGGGATTATGTTAGGTGATACGTTGGGTAAGTGCTTACGAAGCAGTTCCCAGCCCCAGCTTCAAGCTTCTTAGAATCTTTAGTGATAAGAAATGTTATATAAGCATGTGCACACTGTACTTAGGCAGTTCTTATGCCAGTTCTTATGTCAGTTAGCATCTAGTAGACACATTGTAAACTGCATTTTTGTAACTCCGTAACTTGAATAAATTAATTTTTTTGATTTAACAAGTTTCGTAAATTATAATTCGCTTGCTGTTTAGCATTATGTATTAGTAATATAGAAATGAGTTATTCTTAGTCATAAGTTTAGGTAATAAGATATTACATTAATACTAGAATAGACGGTTTAAAAAAAGCAGGAAACACGACTGCTGTGCAATGAATCAATCATCTATTTCCGGGGGGTAGCTCCCTACCGGGTGCGTCCCCAGGTGGCGGATAGGGGATAGACCCTGATGCGAAGGATCGTATGTGACGCAATGGGTCAGTGCTGGTGATAGGACTGCTCGCCGAGTGTAAAAACGAGGGCTGGTGGTGGTCTAAAGCGGCACCGTGGACCAAGCTACCCAGTCCAACTGTCATGTCGTGGTTAAGGGCCTGCACTGGGTATCTAACACTTCCGTCATACCGTAAACCGCTCTGTGTTGCAACGACCCATGTGGACAGAGTAAAATCTGGAGCCATGGATAGTAACACGAGGGGCACGGGGGTCTGGACTTAATCACCTGAACCGCGTGGACGAGGCCACTATAAAAACCTCCCAACTTCTAGTAGTATGGTGCGCGTTGAAGGGATACAAGGTCGAGGGAAAGCTCGATCACTAGTGAATAACCTCGGGGCACACGGCGCACCCCGTTGTACAAATGCACTCCTCATCAGCAGGGGGCTCCTGGCGAGATGTCCCACTCTTCCCTCATATTCTTGGGACCAACATGGAAAACACAACAGAAAACGAAAACTTTAATTCTGAATATTATATTGATTATCTTTTCAGGTCACCCTCCCCTATGGAAACTGAGGTAGACCCAGGTTAAACCTCAGAAACCACAATGGAGAAACTAATTGGGGCTATCCCTTCAGGCAGTAAAGAACCTGAAGGAAAACCGCAATCCCAGGACCTCCCGGGAAAAAAACTCTCAGGAGCTCAACGCCGTAGAATGGCAATTGAGGCGGCAAAAGCCAGAGGCAAACCCATTAGGCCAAGAAAACCCAGGGTAAACCGACAGCCGAAACAGTCGAAACAACTGGGGACAAACAGAGACCCAGAAACCGAGAGCGGAAGCGGAAGCAAACTGCAATCGAAAAAAAGACCAAGGGCCGAGGGGGGCACTCCATCTCCCGCTACACAAAGGGCCCCTAAAAAGATCAGGGAGCATGACTTGCAGGCACAACCCGGTACTTCGGCATCTGGGCAATCCTACAGTCAGTCCCTGTCAGCCACAAAAATGGCAATCGTTCTGTCGACCTATCATGAGGGAAAGCTAACCCCAGAACAGGTGAAGCAGACGCAACAGGCTTTCACTAGAGACATTTTCAAATGTGAGCCTGGAACTGGTCCTCAGTTTACCAACAGCTATGAACATGCTGGAGTGCTGTTTGTGTTCTGTGCGAACGAGGACTCACAAAAATGGCTGAAGGAAAAACTTTTCAACTTCAGCTGTGGGAAGGGGCTAATCTTCAAGTAGGATTAGCAAAGGATGTGGTGAAAACCTTCAAAGTGGTAATGTGGATACCCACTGATTTACTGGAGGTTAAGAAACCCGTCAAGATTTTGTTACTCCTAAAAACCTAGAACAAAAATCTGGTGATTGATGAATGGAGAATTATTTCCAGTAGGTTGGAGTCGCAAGACACCACTTTAGTCCTTGCGATAAACGAGAGGTCCCTGAAGGAGCTGAGCAAGGCGGGATATAAAGCCTACCTTGGACTAACTCAGATAACCTTCAGGACTTCAAAGAGGCCGGAAAAACCTGCACATGCTGAGGGTACTTCAAGTAAACCTCCAGCACAGTAAGGCGGCAACTGCTGCCTTCTGTAAATACTTTGTTTTAAAGGACATCGACGTGGTCATGATTCAAGGACCCTGGCTATTCAGGAGTAGGATATCGGGCCTCGGAACTATCAAGGGTAAGTTAATATACAACAGAAACCTTGACAACTGTAGATCCTGCATCTTAGTTAGCGAGCGTATGGACGCCCTAAAACTAATAAATTTCTATTGCAGGGACCAAGTAGTTATTAGGCTACAAACACAAATGGAAGAAAATCTGAAGGAATTAATAATCGCCTCAGTATACCTCCCATTTGATTCTCCTAACCCTCCCCCGTCGGAGGAACTACAGCAGTTAGTCGATTACTGCAGGCTATAAAACCTGCAGCTACTAGCTGGGATCGACACCAATGCTCATCATGTAGCATGGAGAAGTAGCGACACCAACAGAAGGGGTGAGTATCTTTTTGAGTTTATTGTTTCCAATGATTTGGAGGTACTGAACCGGTGAAACAAACCAACCTTTGTAACACTCACTCGCAAAGAGATTATTGATATTACACTCGCTACATCCCGCGTAAGCTCCCATATAACTCGTTGGCATGTGCCCGAGGAACCGTCGCTCTCGGATCATAGATACGTTGGGATGGAAATCAAAGTCTTTAATAAGCCGATCGTGATGTATCGAAATCCGAGAAACACGGACTGGGAGAAATAGTGGGACTTACAAGCTAACTTATCAAAAACGAAATAAAAAACAGCACAGATATTGAGCTAACCTCTATCGATCTACAAGAGGCTATTATAAACTCGTATCACAACAACTGCAAGATCAACCGTAAATCTACCAATAGGAATGTCAATTGGTGGAATACAGAACTTGCAGAACTCAGGAAAAGTACTCGTAAGTTGTTTAACAAAGCGAAAAGAATAGGAATGGGGGATGAATACTATCATTCCTTTACTGAATACAATAAAGAAGTGCGTAAGGCCAAAAGAGACTCTTAGAGGAATTTCTGCCAAGAAGTTGAAAACACTTCGGAAGCAGCACTACTCCAGAGGATATTGGCTAAAGATCCAGTGGAACCTGTTGGCACAATATTAAAGCCAGATGAGAAATACACGGCAACAAGCAAGGAAACCTTGGAGATACTCCTTCAAGTGCACCTACCAGACTTATTTGCAGGTCCTTTAGCAAAAGATTACCAGTTAAATATCGAACACCCTACTATAAGGGCCACAAAAAGAGATTGGGATACTGCAAACAAGATAATTACCCACAATAGTAATGAATGGGCTATTGATTCCTTTAAACCATACAAAGTGCCTGGTTATGATGGAATACTACCTGTGCTATTGCAACAAGGAAAAACCATCCTTATTCCAAAGCTTTGTAGACTACTAAGAGCAAGCCTTGCAACAGGATATATTCCTCCTGCTTGGAAGCAATCTAGAATCGTCTTTATTCCAAAACCTGGAAGAGATGTCTCCCAGGCAAAGGTATATAGACCTATCAACTTATCGTCTTTTATGATAAAGCTGGTAGAAAAACTGATTGATAGACACATTAGGAAAACCTTACATCCGTAGGGCCTATTTCATCCCTATCAACATGCATATCAATCAAGAAAATCATGCGAGACTGCTCTTCACCAATTGGTGAAGAGAGTTGAAAAAACTATAAACTATCAGGAAATCGCACTGGCAGCTTTTCTTTGATCATACCTCCTTTGAGTCAATGACAACTGCGGTGAGAAATAGTGGAGTTAAAGACACAATTTGTAGGTAGATTAGTAACATGCTACACGACAGAAAAATACAGTCAACCCTATCTGGTAACACGATGGAGATAGTAGCCGCCAAAGGTTGCCCGCAGGTGGGAGTCTTATCACCCCTATTGTGGAACCTGGTGGTGGACGAGCTCCTATATGAACAAAATAGACATAGCTATTACACGCAGGGGTATGCAGATGATCTGGTGATACTCATCTCAGGGAACTTTGACAACACAGTCTCAGAGCTCATGCAAAACGCTCTAGGCATTGTAGAAAGATGGTATGCCAAGGAAAACTTAAGTGTCAATCTTCAAAAAACGGCACTAATTCCATTTACAAGAAGGAGGAAATTGGACGGGCTAAGGCTCCCAAACCTCTTTAACGAACAGTTGCAATTGAGCCAGGAAGTTAAATATCTAGGCATTATTCAAGATGCTAAGCTAACCTGGAATTCACATATTAGCAAAACTGTAAATAAAGGCCGGATAACTCTTATGGCAACCAAGCGAGCATTGGGTAAAACCAGGGGATTAAAACCAAGCATGGTACACTGGTTGTACACTGCCGTGGTGAGACCCATGGTTACCTATGGCTCGCTAGTTTCGTGGCTCAAAGTGGAACAAAGACAAGCCAAACTGGAGCTAACTAAACTCCAAAGGCTCGCCTGTCTAGGTATCACGGGTGTTATGAGAAGCATCCCAACCGCAGCAATGGAAACTCTATTAAGCCTACCTCCCCTAGACATCATAGTTATGGCAGAAGCAAGAATGGCGGCGTACAGGCTGAAATACAATGGAAACTGGCAAGTGAGCTCTGTTGCCGGTCACACCAGAATAACAGACATCATCACAAACCCATTACTAGAAATGAGCAGTGACGCAATGCCAAGCAGGCAAAACTACCTTAAACCATATAACATCTTGCTTGACTGGAATGAAGGGCTGGTACAAAGCCGTGGTCAGGAAAGCAAACTTGTCTGGTACACAGATGGGTCCAAAACTGACAGCGGAACAGGAGCAGGAATATATGGGGAGTATCCCCAGTTCAATGCATATCCATCTCTTGGGCAGTATGCCACCGTATTCCAAGCAGAAACTCATGCAATAGATATATGTCGGCAGGAGAATATAACAAGACATTACCGAGGTAGAGACATCTCTGTCCTAGCAGACAGCCAGGCGGCTATAAAAGCCCTAGCTAGCTATCGCATCAAATCAAGAGTGCCTTCAAAACCTTTTAACCCTCGCTAACCACAATAGGATAACTCTAAGGGTATATAAGGTAATGAAAAAGCAGATTCTCTTGCAAAAAAGGGATCAGAAACACCATTCACTGGCCCAGACCAGTATTTGGAGTCAACAAAACGACAGTCCTCAGCTAGCTAACCAGATGGATAAACATACGACATCAAAACCATTAGAACTGTGTGGAAGGACTAAGACATAGCAAGATGATGCTAAGGAAACCATCTGGAAAACTGACAGATGACCTACTGCGACTAGGCAGACATCAAATTAGGCTAGTGACGGGGCTGATAACCGGTCACTGTAACCTTCGTAAACATATGCGCACAATGGCAATTCTCATAAAAGAACCCATTTGTAGACTCTGAAATGAGGAGGATGAAACAGCCTCTCATGTCATTTTCGATTGTGAAGCTCTTGCCCGATGGAGACACACACTCCTGGAGGGAGACAACCCTCGAGATACTCTAACAAGAGAACACCTGGTGAAAAGGCTATTAAACCTAATAAAAACGGCAGACCTTTTCACTGAATAAGTGTAATGATGAGCAGCACAATAAGCCAAGAGGCTCCAGTGCTGTATGACATCCAACCAACTCTCATCACTACACCACTACAATACAATACAATACAATCAGCTATTAGACATTTCACTTGTGACACCATAGATAAAGCACTACTAGCTGTAGAGTGGCGGAAATGGGTACGCTCAGTAAAGCTTTATTTAAATGCTGAAGAAGTTACAGACGTTGTGAAGAGAAAGATTAAGTTGTTACATCTGTGAGGGCCTCAATTACAGGAAATAGCATTCGTAATACTTGGAGCTGTTGTTGATTACGATCCTGAAACCAAAAACTATGTGTTTCAAATACTAGTTGACACACTTGATAACCACTATTCACCTCAATAAAATTCTTGTTTTGAAAGACACATTTTTCGCAGCATGAAACCTGAAGACGGGGAATATGTTAACAAGTTTTTAATACGGTGTAGAACACAGGCCAACAAGTGTTCTTTTGGAAACAGTGAACAAGAAGCTCGTGAAATAAACATTAAAGACAAATTAATTGACAGGTGGGCACCAGTTGACTTAAAGAGAAAACTTTTGGAAAAGAAATTACCTCTAAATGATGTTATAGAACAATGTCAGATATATGAACAAACACGCAATCAAAGTGTAGTCATGCAAAAAACGGACACTCCTCAACTAGAAGGAAGCGGATCACAAATTAACCGGATTGAAAAGTCTAGAAAGCACATGCACTGGGAAAATACAAGGATTATGGAGTGTTCTAGGTGCGGGAACCATCACAATCTCTCAGAAGTTAAGAGTTGCCCAGTTATCAGCATCAAGTGCCATCAATGCGATAGTATAGGACATTTCGCCAGAAGATGCCTAATGGTTCAAAATCCTAGACATCATCAATCAGCAAAAGCGAGGCGAATCAATTGCATTGACGAATCTAATGATGATAACCCACTTCAACCAGTGATATAGGAAATTTTGAGTGCTTTGAAGTAGCACAACAAGCCCCAAAGAAACCACAAGAGATCACGTCATTTCGGTCAGAATCGGTGGGACAGTCATTAAGATGCTAATTGATTCGGGAGCCTCTTGTAATATTATAAATGGAAAAGACTGGGAGAAGCTGACGACAACTAAAGCTGCTATGCTTGATATTCAGCAAGAAGTAACACGCACCATAAAATCATATGCTTCAAATGAACCACTAAATATCAAATTCAAATTTACGGCTTCAATTAGAGTAGAAAATGTTCGAGAACTCATTGAATCTTTTATGGTCGTAGAAAATGGAATTACATCTTTATTGGGGAAACATACATCAATTTCCCTGGGAGTCCTAAAGTTGGGATTAAAGGCAGAGGTAAACCAAATTGCAAACATAACTCTTTTTCCAAAACTTCTAAACATCAAGGTGAAACTTACAATTGAACCAAATATAAAACCGATACAACAACCAGTAAGAAGAATTCCTATCGCTGTGGAAGCTAAAGTAGAGAAGAAATTGACAGAGGCACTTGCTAGAGACATCATTGTCCCAGGTCCCTGGATCTCACCTATGGTTATAGTTTTCAAACCGGACGATGATATTAGAATTTTCATCGACATGAGACGAGCTAATGAACCTATTCTTAGAGAAAATTGTCCGCTACCGACATTTGACAATTTTATGACTAAACTAAAAGGAGCTCGATACTTTTCTCGATTAGACCTGGCCAGTGCTTATCACCAGTTAGAGTTAGAAGAAGAAAGTTGACCCATCACTCCATTTATTACACATCAAGGTTTATTCCGGTATAAGCGTCTAATGTTTGGCATTAACTCAGCTCCAGAAATATTCCGACGAATATTTCAGAGTATACTCGCTCCATGCAAGAACTGTCTAAACTATATAGATGACATCATTGTGTATGGCGGGACTGAAACTGAACATGATAACTACTTAAATGATGTCTTAGAAGTATTAAAAACCTACAATGTTCTGTTAAATAAAAAAAAAATGCCAGTTTAAGGTACATCAATTGGAATTCTTAGGATATATTTTGACATAGTCAGGAATAATGCCAGACCCAAAGAAAATCAAAGTTATACTCGATTTTCGAGCCCCAACGAGCAAAGAAGTAAGGGGCTTCTTAGGGCTCGTCACACGTGTGAGAAAATTCATACCTAATCTGGGAGATCTTACAGAACCATTGAGGGTATTGATACGAAACGACACAAAATTTCAGTGTCAAATTGGGAAAACTGCCCACTTTGGCATTTTTCGATTTAAAACTATTTACACAATTGATTACCAATGCTAGTCCCATTGCCTTAGAAGCTGTATTGCTACAATTTGACGAGAAGAATCAACCTCGCGTAATTTCATTCGCAAGTAAGAGTTTCACTGCCGTTGATCGTCGCAGACTGAGAAAGAGAGCCTAGCCTTGGTGTGGGCCGTTGAGAGATTTTACTTTTACCTGGCAGGAATAAATTTCGACTTAGTGACGGATCACCGTTAGAAACTATATTTAAACCCACATCAAAACCACCAGCAAGAATAGAACAATGGTTATTAAGACTTCAAGCCTTCAAGTTTACCATTAAATACAAATCAGGAAAATCGCACATTGCGGATTCCCTTTCGAGATTATGCAGATTAGAACCAGACGCAACCTTTGACGAACCAAATAAACATCATGTGCAAACGATCATTAAAGAAACCGTGCCGAGAGCACTATCAATTTCGGAAATTATATCTGGAAGTAAAGTCGACACGGAAATCCCAGAGGTTATCAATAAACTTGCGGACAACTCCTGGACAGCAAACGACAACAGTCCATTTTATCCATTTCGCCTAGAACTCACCTCAATGGGGCCGATGCTCCTGAGGAGTAATAAAATTGTGGTTCCGACAAACCTTCGAAGAAACTGTTATGAAACGACGACTACGTTCCCAAGTTTGGTGGCTACAAATAGACAGAGAAGCCGAGAAACATGTTAAAAGTTGCCGTGAATGTTTATTAGTAACACAACTAAATCAACCGTCAAGACAAAAACTTTCATCGGGACCCTGGCTATACCTGGCCATTGACTACATGTCAGGCGAACCACATCAAGAGCATCTCTTAGTAGTAATTGACTATTATTCTCGTTACGTTGAAGCCATATTTACAAAATCCACCACTTCGTCAACCGTCACTCGAGCCCTAGAAGAAATTTGTTGCAGGCTGGGTTTGACAAAAACTATTAAAGTGGATAACGCCACCAATTTCAAGAGTGACGAATTAAAAAAAAATCTGCCACACTAATGGTATTGGGCAAGAAGACTGTACTAAGGAGATGTAACTTGCTATGACGGCTGTATATAAAAGCGGCCCCAATGCCGGAGATAGTCGTCGCGGCGCTGTCGACAGCGTGTACTATCTTTGGTCATTTTCGTTCGTTTTCGCTGCCGTTCGAGAGTTGGAAGCGAGCTAAATTAACCTGTAATCGCGGTTAAAAGTTAGTTCACGGTTGTTAATCAAATGAAGTCTATTTCAAGTGTGTTATTAATTGTTAAAAGATGGTCCAAATTTCCAGTTACACTCAGCAAATAATTGACATTGACAGATCACGAGCGTTGTGAATGAATAATAGTACAGGACGACCGCCATATTTGTCAACTTTTAGCGGTTCGCTTCGAAACGCGAGTAATTTCTCCTTAGTACAGTCATCTTGGTATTGGGATAGTTAATTCACAGCCATATTGGCCACAGGCTAACGGGGAAGGCGAAAACATAAACAAGTCACTTAAAAAACGGCTGCAAATTAGTTTTTTGAAAAATGAAACGGAATACAAAAAGAAGATCATGTCCTATATAATGATGTAAAATGTTACACCTCATTGTAGAACCGGAAAGTCACCTTCGGAGCTACTCTTTAATCGAAGCATTCGAGACAAAATCCCGTGCCTGGAGGACATAGCTACGGAAACGCTAGATGACGAAGTGTAGGTACGACAGAGACATAACGAAAAAATAAATAGGGAAAAGGAAAGAACACAGTAAAAGACGAGCTACAACAAATCAAATTAAACCAGGAGACAGAGTTGTTGTAAAGAACACCATATTTCCACATAAACTGACACCTAACTTTAGCAACACAGAATATGACGTGTTACATATAAAGGAAAACGAACTAATTCTTTTTGGAGATGGTAAAACAATTAAACGAAATGTTGCACATGTAAAAAAGTTGCCAGAAACCAGTCACACCAGAAACTACTTCAACCTCGCCGATTCCATATCCTACCCGAGCTACATCAAAAGATGAAACCACTTTAAAACCATCTGATTATGATAATCAGAGCAATGGAGAGCATATACAGGGTGTTAATTAAGTAGGTAGACAAACTTTAAGAGGCGATTCCTTGATCAATTCTAAGATAAAAAGTTCATACAAACATGGGGCCAAAACGGCTTCCTTTTCGAGATACAGGGTGTTGAAATTTAAACAAAAATTACTTTTTTTTCAAAAATCTGGAAAACGTCTAGAGGTATTGTAATGAAACTTGGTGTATGTTAGTATTTCATAAAGTGGCATTGTTTGGTCAAAATAAATTTGATTTATTTCCACCAGTGGCGTGCATCGGGGCCACCTAAGTTACCTTATTTCAAAAAAATCTGGTACGCCACTGTTTTTTAGTCAATACGACAAGTTTTTAGCTTTATCCATTAAAACTGTACAAAAGATGTATCTTTTAATTTTTTGATAGAATAAACATTTTTCGAGAAAAATGGAAAGATCTGTAACAGCAATTTCGTACATTGGACGTTAATGAGACCTAAACAGCTTCGTTTTCAAAATACAGTTTAAAGATGCTTTTAAAAAATGTTATTTAATAAAAAAACAATCTTACAATAGCTACAAAACTTTTTTCTAAAAAACAGTGGCGTACCAGATTTCTCTAAAATAAGATAACTGAGGTCGCCCCGATGCACGCCACTGGTAGAAATAAATTAAATTTATTTTGACTAAACTATGCCACTTTATGAAATACTAACCTACACCAAGTTTCATTAGAATACCTCTATCCGTTTTCAAGATTTTTGAAAAAAAATGTTTTTGTTTAAACTTCAACACCCTGTATCTCGAAAACGAAGCCGTTTAGGTCTCATGTTTGTAGGAACTTTTTATCTTAGAATTGATCAAGGAATCACCCCTTAAAGTTTGTCTACTTACTTAATTAACACCCTGTATATAATACACATATATTGCTAGTAGGGCCTGGAAACGTCAGAAAACATTACGGCGCCGACATAGTCTCACTTAGAGTATAACGCGTCTCGTGCGCATGCGTGAGAATTCAAACTCCGCCTTTAGAAGCGAATTTTAAACTTGACCACTTCCCCATTGGCCGGACGACGCCGCCGCGCTTGCACACATCTAACCATTATACATTGAAGAGTTGGTTGTCTGTCTCACTTCCTTGGTGAGTTTCCCACTCATAGCCGCTAGCAATATAGTAAGTATTAGATATATGATGGAGAGGATCTAAAGACATCACCCAAACTACCACCTCTGGTCATATTCTGTTACATAAATTATACCGATGGGACCACAATTATATAACGGGTGTTCATAAACAGTCGTCATCCCAGTTGCTTTGAAAAACAAAATGTTATGTCGTTGATTAATTCGTGCAACACAATGAAACGTCATTGAGTACTGTCATAGCGCATTTTTTCTCAATGTTAATAGACATACGTTTCTGAAGTCAAAACCTACTGGGATGACGACTGTTTATGAACACCCGTTATAACAGCAATGAGATAACATGAATAAGAAGATAACACATATTGCTTGAGTAGGAAAGAGATAAACGTAGTAGCAAATATACGAGTAGGCTTGACGCTTACTTTAATTATGACATATGTCAACTAATTGTGCCTACTAAAATAATTTTGTTGTATGGGCATCTCTTTCTTGCTCAAGCATTTTATTTTGTTGTTTATGTTATCTCATTGCTGTTATGGGAGTTTACATAGGTAAAAACATTAAATTTTCCTTACTTCAAACTATAAATAATGTAATCTCACAACTTTGGCTAAAAATTGATTTATTTGGAGTTAAACTAGTAATAGGCACAGCATACAGACCCCCCATATAAACACCAAACTCTTTTTAAACGAAATTGAAACTGCTCTATCTATAGTTTTACCTCATTCTGATCATATTGTCTGCTTGGGTGACTTTAACATTAATATGCTCGATCCCTTAAACTCAGCTACGATTTATTTGCAAGAATTTTTAAACACATATAGTTTGTCACAAATAGTTGAACAGCCCACCAGGATAACACAATTAACAGCAACTCTTATAGATCTAATTATAACATCGGATAAGTCATTTATCAAAGAAAGTGCTGTAATTGCCTGTCATCTATCAGATCACGACATGGTATCTTGCAAGGTTGACATTATGGAACCTAGAGTGGAACCTAGAATTACAGCTTTTCGAAATTTCCATAAAATAGATTATAATTCATTTAATGCCGATCTTCATTCATTACCTTTTCATCACATGTTTAATCTAAAAGATGTTGATCTTAAGCTTACATACTTTAACGAATGTATTCTAAATTTATTTAACAAACATGCACCGTTAACAGTACATAAACTAAAAAGACCTAGCTCACCCTGGTTGACAGATAATATTAAACTGTTGATGTCCCTTAGAGATAAAGCTAAAAGAAAGTTTAGAAAATCAAAAAAATTACATCATTGGGAATATTATAAAACATTAAAAAATTTTACAAATTCTGCCATAAAGCACGAAAAGAAATGTTACTTCAATTTTATTTATTCTAATAAAAATTTACAACCTTTGTGGAAAAAATTAGAACATTTAGACATTCGCAAGTCCAAAAAAACAGAAATTCCTTCAAATTTGGCTGAGGTAGATAAAATTAACGACTACTTTATTAATAGCATTCCTAGTATTCAAAATTCACAAGCCTTACCCAAACCGATAGATCTAGGTGCACCGATTGGCGAAGGAGATTTAAGTTTTCACTTCAGGACTGTAGATACAGAAAAAATCGGTAAAATCATGAACAAAATTAAATCTAATGCAACTGGTCACGATGAAATTAATATAGAAATGCTTAAACTATGTTGCCCTTATATTATACCTTATATAACACATATAATAAATTCGTGTATAATTGATTCTGCGTTTCCTAGTTGTTGGAAGATTGCTATAATCAAACCATTGCCAAAAAACAAAAATCCCGCTCAGTTTAAAGATCTTCGACCAATTAGCATTCTTCCAGCATTCTCTAAAATTTTTGAAAAAGTTATCTTCTATCAACTCAACGAACATTTAATAAAGGGAACAAATTAAATGCTCGGTATTTTATTCCTACTGCAGGTCATATTTTCCCGATATTTAGTCCAAATGCATGATTAGAAAATAAATGTTCGATAAAAATACTAAACGCTCGATAAGTGCATTGAGTGCTCGGTATAAAATTGATATGCATCCTAAGAAAATAAATGTTCCATAAAAATACTAAATGCTGTACAATGATAACGAACGCCCTGTATAAAATTCAAATGCCTATTAAAATAATAAACATTCGATAAACATAAAAGACGCTCGATACAAAATAAAGATGCACATACAAAATACAAATTTTTGGGCAAATAATGCTCGGTATGAAATTTACTTGCTTTCTTTTGCTTGGCTTTTTTGTTTACCTTTAATTAAAGACAATAATTTTATCTAGGTAAACTTTAATACTCAGAAAGAATATTTTTATTAAAAAAGTACATAACTTGATAAAATACAACACAGGTATTTAAAAAAAAATATATAATAAATTCTGATAGGTAACACATAAACAACGAATCAATACTTCCAAAAAGGAAACTCTGATCATACATAAATAATGAAACAACATTAATTCAAGTAGATATTCAAAAAAAGAAGAAAAAAATAATAATATAGTTCCATGGTAATAACATAACATACAACTATAGTACGTATAATCAAAAATAAATTTTTGGTAGACATAAAAAACCGAAAAAGAGAAAGATTCCTGTATTCTATTTGAGATAGTATGAAAGCCTCATCATATTCGCCATCTGGTACCTGAGAATGATCGATGCAATTTTTTTCTAATTTACCACGACTTATGGAATTTGAACCGAATTTGACGTTCTTTGCTATTGCGCACTTGTTTTCTTTTCTATTCCTTATATATCTTCTTCCTTCTTTTCTTTGGCGCATGCTTCTCAAATACATCACGCTCACTTTCTTCAAATAACATGCACTGATACGCACACACGTCCATTCAGTTTTTCTAGTTTAGGCTGCACTTGGCGAGCAAATCGAACCCTTGAAACGCATTAAATTATCGAGCGTTTATTAATACAATATGATAAAAAATTTCAATTAATAGTAAACTTCAGCTATAGAGCATTTGGTTTTATTTAAGGTACCTATTTAATTAGAATAGCGAGCAGAACTTACCGTGCAAATGATATATTTTATATTGTTGGTTTTGTTAAAATAAAAAGCATTTCCAATTAAGTTAACGTGCATTTTTAATTTTTTATCGAGCATTTAGTATTTGTTTAGCTTGCAAAACGCATTAAAATATCGAATGTTTATTACCACCCTTTAATAAATAATAATCTTTTGCCAACGGTGCAATCGGGCTTTCGTGCTGGTTATAGCTGTACAACAGCGATGCTTGCAGTAACAGATGATATTCTGTTTTCTGTAGACCGTGGTGATGTTACAATACTAGTAATGCTAGACTACAGTAAGGCATTCGATACTGTCAACCATACAACACTTCTAGAAATACTTGCACTTATGGGTTTGGATAGAACAGCTATCACATTAATGGGGGATTATTTACAAAATCGGAGTCAGAAAGTGCAAATAGACTCTGATACATCAAATCAGATTGCGGTTTTGCAAGGAGTTCCTCAGGGTTCCATTTTGGGGCCATTGCTATATTCTATTTATACATCTCCCATTATTAATAATGTTAAACGGTGTAAGTTACATGTCTATGCTGATGACACACAGCTTTACTACTCGTTTAAGCCTGGCGATTTGCGGGATGCGTTGGATATAATAAACTCAGAATTAGAATTTATCTTCAACGCATCTACGCAACTTTCCTTGCAAATAAATCCTAGCAAATGAACCGCATTACTTTTTGGAAAAAAAAGTGTCCGTCAGAACATATCAGACACTTTGCATATTTCTGTTAATAATATAGAAATTCCTGTTGTTGGAAAAGCTAAGAGTTTGGGTTTAATTTTGGATAATACGTTTAGATATAAAGACCAAATTGCGAAATATATTACACAGGCATATATACACATCAAACAACTTTTCCCACATAGGTCCTATTTAAATTCAGATATTAAAAAGAAACTCTGTGACACTTTTGTACTTTCGCAATTTAATTATTGTGCACCTATTTATCATTCTTCTATTGACAATATGACATCAAATAGAATTCAAAAAGTACAAAACGCTTGTTTGAGATTCATTTATGGAATAAAAAAATATGAACATATTTCACATAAATTATTGGACGCTGAATGGTTGTCCATGAAGAATAGACGCATTTTGCAGTGTTTATGTCTTTATCATAAAATTCTACTTTTCAAAACCCCTCCTTATTTATATAATAAAGTAACGTATAGAACAGATATACATAACTTGACTACTAGATTTCGTGGACTTATTTCACCTCCACTTCACTCAACTGCTATTTTTGAAAGATCATTTTCTTATCAAATATATTCCGAGTATAATAAAATACCTTGCCAATTTAAACGTTACAGTCTTGCAAAATTTAAATATGTAATTCATGCTCAATTGGCTTTAAAACAGAGATCAATTTAAATATAACCTCCTTCAAATTTCAAATTAATAATAAAGTAGTTCTGGTCTGTAAACACTTCCAATAATGTGAGTTAAATATATATTAATATTATATTTTACTATATTTTTGTTACTACTCATATGTTTGTATTACAAATAAATAGATATTAGGTTAGAGTAAATTCTTTATTTGGAGCACATTTAATAATATTTAATAATATTTATCTTTTTTTTTTCATCTTAGCATTAGGCATATAATATAATTTTGTTTTTAATTTTATGTCAAGGTTTAGATGGTAGAACAGATAAGGATTTGGCCTTATCTGAATCTCGCCTTGTGGTTGAACACTATATATACATACACATATATTTATATTTTTACGTTTATTGTTATTGCTGTTACAAATGTGCTCAATAAAGGTTATTATTATTATTATTATTATTATATATAATTGTGGCCCCATCAGTATAGTTACCGCTTGCTGTTTAGCATTATGTATTAGTAATATAGGAATGAATTATTCTTAGTAATAAGTTTAGGTAATAACATATTACATTAGTACTTTATCGAAAAGTTAGTTAGTTGATCGGTAGAATTCATACCGTGTAGACCGTGCGAAGAATAAAGTCGTTTGTGCTTACGTTAGTAGTTTTAGTGATACCACACCTCGCAAAATTTTTTAAAGCAGCCGATCTCATCTACAATAAATTTTCAACTTCCAACAATGCAGGTTACCTCAATCATCTTCTGTTATCCGGCATCGAAAGCAAACTAACTGGACAAGCCGTAAGTAACTGTGTTTCTAAAAAAATGTTACTGTCAGCGTAATGCGAAATAGGTTAGGTTATCGTTCTAATGATGCTTCTGATACTATTGCAGAATACGTATTGAGGTAAATTTTACATTTTAGAAGAGTTAAACCGTTCCACTCAGGGAATACTTGTAATAGTTACTGTAAGTTACATAACTTCTGCAATAAAATTTAACAATACCAGCTCTGGTGAAGGTATTGCAGAAGAGAGAGAGGTTCCATATGAACTTGATGGTGACATTCGAGAACTGAAAACCAACATTTCATTTTTAGTTGATATTTATTCGTGCTGCACACCCACTGAATGTTACTAATGATCCAACCCATGTTTTTTATAATGTAACTTTTACAATAATTAATACATCTAATTATCTTAACTAACTCAAATATGTTAGTATGTTAAATAACCTGGTAAGGCGTTGTAAACCCTGGCTATATTATAAGAGAATGATCTTTCAAATAAGGCATTTCTATGAAACGGCGGTGTTATTAAAAATTTATTCCGTACATTAAGATTATGGACATCAAATCTAAAGTTTATTTTATTGTAAAGATAAGAAGGAATTTTATTAAAAACAATTTTATGATATAAATTAGCAGCATGAAGCACCCTTCTATTTGTCATATTTAACCACCCAATTTCAGTTAATTTGTGTGAGATATGTTCATGCTTTCTAATACCATAAATTAAACGCAGGCAGGAGTCTTGCATACGCTGAATTCTCTTAATATCACTGCTATCCAAACCAGGTCCATATACAGAATAGCAAAAGTTGAATTGTGACAGCACAAGTGATTCACACAGCACAGCTTTTACTTTTTTATTGAAGGAAAATCGGTTCTGAAAGATTATTTTTAAATTTAAATATGATTTTTGTAATTTGCTAGAAATATGTTACTTAAATCTTAATTTATTATCGATGATAAGTCCTAGATTTTTGCAAGAATCTTTAATTTCCAATGACATACCCCTTATTTTAATAGATAAGTTATTAACATTAGCATCTCTAGTTTTTGCCCTACCAAATAACATCACATAACATTTACTTGCATTAATTTGTAGATTATGTTTTTCCGAATATTCTATAAGATCTTTAAGATCAAAATTAACTTCAGCATTGACATCATCTACTTTATCGGGATTAAATTTGATTAATAGTTGTGTGTCATCTGCATAAAAATGGTAATCACAAAATCTTAGAGATGTTTTTAAATTGAAGGTATAAATGATGTACATATAACAAAGGCCCTAAAATTGATCCTTGAGGAACACCAAGTGTTAACGGCAAAGCTTTAGATTTTATTTTATTTAATACAACTATTTGAGAGCGATTTGTAAGATAGTTTTTTATGAACATTCGAGCTGTTATGTCAAAACCAATATAATCTAGGATACTCAACAGTACTTCATGGCTTATCGTGTCAAAAGCCCTCGAATAATCAAGCATTACTGCTAGAGATAATTCATTTTTATCAGCGGCAGCCAGAATATCATCAGTTATGTTTAAAAGAGATGTAGTGCAACTGAAGCCCGATCTGAAGCCAGATTGGGTTTCAGGGAGTACACCATGATGATCAACATACTGACGAATCTGAACCGCCATAAGCTTTTCAAGCACTTTTGACAGACAAGGTAAAACACTAATAGGCCTAAGATCCTTATAATCTGTTGGTAATAACTTTAGGCACAGCAATACTGTGGGCAACTTTCCAGCCATCAGGAAAAGTAGAATGGAGTATACAATAGTTTAAAATATGGGTTATATATGGTACTAGATAAGGACAGCAATGACATATATCATCATTAAAATATGTCCAATTACATGAAAGTATCAGATCTGTAACGTATGCCCGAAATTTCTAATAATTTATTTTTGATATTGTCACTAAGCTGCTGTCATTCTACAGTTTTGGAATATGTCAAAACATCTCTTGATGTTTCTGAAGTTTTAAAGGTTTATAATTTCAAAACTAAAGAACGCGTTAGACAGAGACATCTACCAGATCTTTTTTAATTACTGGAATAATTGCATTAACGTTTTGAACTTTTTATGCTAACGCATTAAAATCTCTCTTACGCAGACAGCTTCAGGACCGTAAAAGTGTCAGCTTAATGAAGGTGGAGCTTATTGATAATTTGTTACATTTTTTGCTTGATTATTTTTTAAACAGTCCTATCAGCCAATAGTAATGAGAAAACATTTCAAATGGACCAATAGCATCAAAATTACACTGACTATTTGCTAGTAGCTGATTACAGCGACTATTTTTACGCAAACTATTCAAATCGTTCTTCTGCTGTAACATAACTAGCTAAAAGTGGAGTAGATGAGCAGCAGTTGTTAAAAATAACAGGACACTCATCTGGAAGCTCCATCAAACCCTATCTACAACTTGGACTGTTTAAAAAATAATCACGCCGAATTACATTCGTGGTAATAATTTTTTGAAAATAATTTTAACTAGATTAGCACTCACCTTTGTTGCTATTAAAAAATCGTGGGATTTCTTAATAGCAACAAAGATTCGTGAATCTAGTTAAAATTATCAAAAAATTATCACCACTTATGTAATTACTGTTGATTATTTCCTGCATACCTTAGCTAGCAAATCATAAAGTCGGATTTTGCGTTGTTTTACTTTAGATAATAATAATAATAATGTACTTTTATTGCCCAACAGGAAACCCTATTTACAGAACAAATAACGAAATGTAACTATAACTATAATTAATCATTACTTAAAGCGCTCTAATGCCAGGCTTCGTATATGATTCAAGCCAGAAAAATGTATATCACATACCGAACCAATATGATTACAGTTACAGCACATCGTATAAATCGGTTATATTCGTGTTGGGAGTGGAACAATAAAAAAGTGTATGGTGTCTCGATTGGACCCTAGGAACTTGAAAGTGTATTTCCTCCAGCAACGATGGGCAATCAATTGCATTATGCAATAATTTGGACAAAAACATTACTGAAGCAGTTTTCCGTCTGGTATCAAGACTATGAAAATTAAAATTGTTTAACAAATAGTCCTGAGCAATTCCTTGGGGCGGATAATGTCCAATCTCTTTGAAGAAAAGGAACTTTACAAATCTTCTCTGCACTCGTTCTAAATGGTGCTTATGAACTGCGTAAATGGAATACCAGATTAGCGAACCATACTCAAGCCTTGACCGAACATAGGAACAATAAAGAGTTTTTAGAGCATTGATATTAGTAAATGTTTTATAATTACGTATGACAAATCCCAGCATTTTCAATGCTGAGGCAGCTATATTGTCAATATGACCGATAAAATTGAGACTGGTATCAAAAGATATATCCAAATCTGCGATGCACTGAGATCGGAGAAGAGAAGTGTTGTTAATGGTATAGTTGAATATAATTGGTTCCTTTTTCTTAGTATATGTCATAATTTGACATTTTGAACCATTTAGATGAAGTTTGTTAGATATACACCAGTGTTCGACTAGTTTAATTGTTCTTATAAGTCTAAGCAGTCCTCAATACTACTAATCGTCAAGAATATTTTTAAGTCATCGGCAAAGAATAACTTTTGGCTGGAAATTTGAAGAGCAAGATCATTAATAGCTAAAAGAAAGAGCAACGGTCCTAGATTAAAACCCTGGGGCACTCCAAACGTAGCCAGAAATACATTTGAGTCGTACCCATTGTAGAAGACATATAACTGTCTGTTACATAAATAAGATGCAAATAAGTGACTCAAAACCGATTTAAAAACATTTTTTTTTATTATTTCGGAAAAAGTTTATAGAAAGATTCCCCATAGGTGAGAAAGTGTGCTTTTTATTTTTTCAATTGTTATTAACAGATAAGTGTTTTTTAATATATTCTTAATTAAAAAATGTATAACTGTTTTATTTATTTAAACAATTGCCTGAAATTTGATAACATAAGGTTTTTGGGATGGCAGATTACGAATCTGGCCTCAAAATGGGTCTAAAAACAAAATGGCGTCGAAGGTCAAATTTTTTATTCTATTTTTTAAAATTTTTATTAGATGTCTGCGGAGTTTTGGGGTCGCTGATTACGAATTTGACATTAAAACTCAACTAAAATAAAAAATGGCGGATCCAAAATGGCGGAAAGGGGTCAATTTTTTTGTTATTTTTGATACCTATACCGTTTTTTGGGTCGCTCATCCCAAATTTTATGTTAAAATTTATCAAAAATGCAAAAACGGGGTCTGAAAAATGGTGGAAACAAATGATAGAAGAGTTAAATGAGTATTAAAGATACTATATTTTAATTGATTTATTATAATTAACCCAAGATACATTTAAAAACAAGAAAAAAATATTTAGCTTTAGTTTCTTCTTTCTCTACTTCTTCTGCCGGTCGTGAATTAAGGCAACTATTTTCGCCACATTCACCGCAAGCCGTCGAGCCTAAAGGCCACTTTTCCTATACCCACGAGCTAGCCCGCAACTAGTTTTGTAGTTGCAAAAAAAATAATTTTTAAGATGTTTTCTAGAACTGGTTCTTGTGTCATTAGGATTGGAAAACACTTTTCTGTATCATATTTCCAACCCCAATCTTCCCTTGAAATATCTTGGTTCCCCAGCCAGAACCGTGTTTGCAAATACACGCGTTTTAAATGTTGTTCTGCTGAATCCATCGTAAGGCACAATGATGCTAAATTAACGTTACTTTTTTAGTAGACGCCTTAATAAAAGAATCAAACCGAAGATGCTACATTTTTCCATCTTGCTCTATGGGATCGAGTCCTGGACACTTAACGAAACAATAAAAAAAAATTGAAGCCTTTGAAATGTGGTTATACAGGAGAATATTGCTGATATTATGGAAAGACCGTGTAATAAATATTAAAGTTCTGGAGAGAATGAAAAAAAAGTAAAGATATCATGGACAACATCAAGATACGCAAACTCCAATACCTCGGACATACAATGAGGAATGAGAATAAGTACGCCCTACTACAATATATTATACAAGGAAAGATATATGGCAAACGTGGACCACAGGACGCAGAAGAATACCTTGGTTGCAAAACCTAAGGGCGTGGTATGGGAAATCATCCAATGAATTATCTAGAATTGCAACCAATACAGTGAAGATAGCCGTGTTGATCCCAAATATACGAAATCGGATAAGCACCTGAACAAGAAGAAGAAGAAGATTCTTTCTTCTGTTAAAACATGCTGAAGTTGTGTTACATCCAGTTAAAGCATGTACAGAAAGAACATGCTCTCTACAATTGGGATGCGCACATTGCATGCTTTTAGAAGAAAATATTTTTTTATTTTCTTTATTTTTGGCAGATTTAAAAAATATATCTTTATCAGGAGATACTAAAGCTGTAGTAAAGCAATAGGTCTATATTCTCTGATACTACGACGATATTTTTATTTGATGCATTGAGAGCTGTTCTATCTATTAACCGATCAGCATCACTTTCAGCTTGAGAGCAGGAATATTATTTGCAGCTAAAGTTTCTTTTAAAAAATCAATAAAACGACATGAAAGACATTTGCCAGAATTTTTTCTTTAAAAACCTGTCTCTTCAAATCGAATATCTAGTGCAGTTTTCGTTTTTAGACATCGGTCTCTTTCAGCAGATTTTATCCTATGTTTCTGATAATCGACAAAAACACTTTGTTTTTTCCATAATTACATACAATAAAATTACTATATCTAAAATTGCACCATACCGTTGAACAAGTTGCCATTTGTTTTTATGTAATAACATTCCTCCGTCGGTCACAAACAGAAAAATCTTTTAATTCAGCAATATCTTTTGGAAATTGTACAATGAGGTCGTAGAAAACACATTTTTAGGCGTTGGAATTTATATGTATTCGTATGTTATACAGGGTGTTATGGAAATGAGTGGAAATATTTTAACCAGTGATAGAGCTCACCAAAATGAACAACTTTTCTATGAATCGTTTTTCATTTAATCGTATATTTTCTCAATTATTTATCTCCCCTAAATTTGACGAGCCGCTTGGTAAGTAATTCTAAGTTATAGATGAACGACATACAGTCAATAATTTACCTACCTCAATTGATTAAGTACGTTGGTGACCAGATGTGAAGTAAATGCTTTATCAGTACCTATGCAGTTTTTGTTGGTTTGCAAGTCACAGAAATGTTTTTGTGTCCTGTGCCATTAAATTAAAATGTTATTTCATAGGCGGGTATGCATTTTTAGAGTACAATTGTTTTGAATTTTAACTCAGTTTTGAGGGCATTTTCGAAAAAATGATAAATAGAGAAGTGGTTCGGTTTAGCGAGTTCTATTACAGGTTAAAATATTTGCACTCATATCCATAACACCATGTATTTAAATGAATTTAATCTATTTAAATTTGAGTTAATTTCATAATTTAGAATTTTATTTGTATATAATGTTTATTAAATAATAATAATAATAATCGTACAGAATAAAAATTAGCCTTTTAATGCTATATTTATAATTACTGTGTCCAAAACCCCTAGATATGAGGTAAAGTGCGGAATTCAGAAATGAAGCTATTTTGCCGCTTTAAAGACGTTATTTTTCATTTTTGATCAATTTTAACATAAGATTTGAGATCAGCGACCCAAAAAAGAAATAAAGTCCGAATAAAAAAATTACTCTTTTTCGCCATCTTGGAGCCGCCATTTTTTATTTTAGTTAAGTTTTAATGTAAAATTCGTAATCAGTGACCCCAAAAGCCCCTAGACATCTAAAAAAAATAAAATAAAAAATTAGAAATTCGACGCCATTTTGTAGACGCCATTTTGTAGACGCCATTTTTGTTTTTAGACCAATTTTGAAGCTAAATTCGTAATCTGTGAACCCAAAAACCTTATGTTATCAAATGTCAGACAATGGTTTAAATAAATAAAGAAGTTATAATTTTTTTAGTTAAGAATATATTAAAAAACACATTTGTATGTTGTTTGAAGCACCAGTACGATAATTTAAATTTAGCTTTCAGACCATTTCTTTCGTAAAACTTAGTTGGATGTAAATTCATGTTAAGATCTTCCCCAATTGGTATATTTGCACGTTATAGTACTGCTTTCTATTTTAACAATACCAAACGAAATCATAAGCAATAATAAGGAATAAATTAATCAACAAATTATACTGTGAACGAAAATGAAAAGATGTTAACAAAGGTACCAAAAAGCTATCAAAACGTAGCTTGGTTAAAACATGAATTGACGTGTTCTCAGATTTTTTCCTAAGGGTTGTACCTGTGATTTAATGGAGGTGCTCTGAGCCTATGGACGCTCTGAATATGTAGTTGGCATCTACAGAAGTGAAGCAAAAATCAATCAAATGACAAGTTTCATGTGCGACATTGAGATGAACAAGGGTTTTCAAGTTAATTGTGTATTAATTGTTGTGTTTTGTTTCAGCGAAAGGGTGAATTTGGTTCCGAGTCCTCCGTCCACCGAATTATCGTCTTTCTCAGACCAAGATGAAGAAAATACCAATAAACAACATGAAGATAATGCCAATGTAATATAATAATTTGGGTAATGTAATATTAATCTACGATGCAAGTAATGTTTTAACCCGAACAAGTTATCGAAACAGTGATAACTTTGGTATCTTTAGACGAAAAGATCCTACAAAATTGGATATCATACCAAAAGTTGCATTATAAGAGAAAACTCCAAATAGCTGATTCTTACCATTGTCATATGGTTTATGGTAGAGCAACGGTATTCGAAGCTACACTATCAATTAGCAGTGGAAATGCCTGGAAGTGCTTTATGGTGTTGGCGGTTTTACAATAATGTTGGGCAACTTACGAGGTTTAATCCAGAAGCACGAAATATTAGTTTAATACTAGCATCAGATGAAGAGCCCTTGCAATTTTAGAATTTCAAATGCTGATATCCAGACAGTCGTCTCGAATCAGTTGAAAAATTTCACGAGGTAATAAAATGTTATAAAATTATATTATGTGTCTAAAAGCCTCTGTTTCTGACTGTTGTAGAAAATCGAGTATACATTTTTTTGCATAAACTTAAAGAAAATGAAAAGATGTTAACAAAGTTACCAAAAATCTATCAAAACAGCTTGGTTAAAACATGAATTGACGTGTTCTCAGAAGGGTTGTATACCTGTGATTTAATGGAGGTGCTCTGAGCCTATGGACGCTCTGAATATGTAGTTGGCATCTACAGAAGTAAAGCAAAAATCATTCAAACGACAAGTTTCATGCGCGACATTGAGATGAATAAGTGATTTCAAGTTAATTGTGTATTAATTGTTGTGTTTGTGAATTTGGTCCCGAGTCCTCCGCCCACCGAATTACCGTCTTCCACAGACCAAGATGGAGAAAATGACAATAACCAAGATGCAGATAATGCCAGTGTAATATAATAATCTGGGTGATGTAATAGTAATTTACGATGCAAGTTATGTTTTAACCCGAACAAGGTATCGAAACAGTGATAGCTTTGGTATTTTCAGACGAAAAGATCCTAAAAAATTGGATATCATACCAAAAGTTGCATTATAAGAGAAAACTCCAAATAGAGAACTCTTACCATTGTAATATGATTTATGGTAGAGCGACGGTACTCGAAGCTACACTATCAATTAGCAGTGGAAGTGCCTGGAAGTGCTTTGTGGTGTTGATGGTTTTACAATAATGTTGGGCAAACTTATGAGGTTTCAATCCAGAAGCACGAAATATTAGTTTAATACGAGCATCAAATTAAGAGCCCCTGTAATTTTAGAATTTCAAATGCTGATATCCAGACAGACGTCTCGAATCAGTTGAAAAATTTTACGAAGTAATAAAATGTTATAACATCATATTATGTGTCTAAAAGTCTCTTTTTCTGACTGTTGTATAAAACTCGAGTATACATTTTTGCATAAACTTAAAGAAAATGAAAAGATGTTAACAAAGGTACCAAAAAGCTATCAAAACGTAGATTGGTTAAAACATGAATTGACGTGTTCTCAGATTTTTTCCTAAGGGTTGTACCTGTGATTTAATGGAGGCGATCTGAGCCTATGGACGCTCTGAATACGTAGTTGGCATCTACAGAGGTAAAGCAAAGTCATTTAAATAACAAGTTTCACGTGCGACATTGAGATGAACAAGTGTTTTCAAGTTAATCGTGTATTAATTGTTGTGTTTTGTTTCAGCGAAAGGGTGAATTTGGTCACGAGTCCTCCGTCCACCGAATTATCGTCTTCCTCAGACCAAGATGAAGAAAATGACAACAACCAAGATAAAGATAATGCCAATGTAATATAATAATTTGGGTAATGTAATAGTAATTTACGATGCAAGTAATGTTTTAACCCGAACAAGTTATTGAAACAGTGACAACTTTGATATTTTCCGCCGAAAAGATGCTACAATATTGGATATCATACCAAAAGTACCATTATAAGAGAAAACTCCAAATAGCGAACTCTTACCATTGTCATATGTTTTATTGTAGAGCAACAGTACTCGAAGCTACACTATCAATTAGCAGTGGAAGTGCCTGGAAGTGCTTTATGGTGTTGGTGGTTTTACAATAATGTTGAGCAACTTACGAGGTTTTAATCCAGAAGCACGAAATATTAGTTTAATACTAGCATCAGATGAAGAGCCCCTGTAATTTTAGAATTTCAAATGCTGATATACACGCAGTCGTCTGGAATCAGTTGAAAAATATCACGAGGTAATATTTTGTTATAACATCATATTATGCGTCTAAAAGTTTCTTTTTCTGACTGTTGTAGAAAAATCGAGTATACATTTTTTTGCATAAACTTAAAGAACATGAAAAGATGATGACAACGGTAACAAAAAGCTATTAAAACGTAGCTTGGTTAAAACATGAATTGACGAGTTCTCAGATTTTTTCCTAAGGGTTGTACATGTGATTTAATGGAGGTGTTCTGAGCCTATGGATGCTCTGAATATGTAGTTGGCATCTACAGAAGTAAAGCAAAAATAATTTAAATGGCAAGTTTCATGTGCAACATTGAGATGAATAAGTGTTCTCAAGTTAATCGTGTATTAATTGTTGTGTTTTGTTTTAGCGAAAGGGTGAATTTGGTCCCGAGTCCTCCGTCGACCAAATTACCATCTTCCTCAAACCAAGAAGAAGAAAATGCCACTAACCAAAATGAAGATAATGCCAATGTAATATACTAATTTGGGTAATGTAATAGTAATTTACGATGCAAGTAATGATTTAACCCGAACAAGTTATCGAAACAGTGATAACTTTGGTACTTTCAGACGAAAAGTTCCTAGAAAATTGAATATCATACCAAAAGTTGCATTATAAGGGAAAACTCCAAATAGCAAACTCTTATCATTGTCATATATTTTACAGTATAGCAACGGTACTCGAAGCTACACTATCAATTAGCAGTGGAAGTGCCTGGAAGTGCTTTATGGTGTTGGTGGTTTTACAATAATGTTGGGCAACTTACGAGGTTTCAATCCAGAAGCACGAAATATTAGTTTAATACTAGCATCAGATGAAGAGCCCCTGTAATTTTAGAATTTCAAATGCTGATATCCTGGCAGTCGTCTCGAATCAGTTGGAAAATTTTCTAAGGTAATAAAATATTATAACATCATATTATGTGTCTAAAAGTCTCTTTTTCTGACTGTTGTAGAAAACTCGAGTATACATCTTTTTGCATAAACTTAAAGAAAATGGAAAGGTGTTAACAAAGGTACCATAAAGCTATCGAAACGTAGCTTGGTTAAAATATGAATTGACATGTTCTCAGATTTTTTTCTAAGGGTTGTACCTGTGATTTAATGTGTAACGGTACTAGCCCTCTGCTAATTAGGGCTAATGAATTTAATTAATCACCATCGGGTAGCTTATCAGTCGGAGATAATTTGGTTCCGCCAGATATACACTTTGAGAGAAGCAAACAAGTACCAGGATAATTTTAGACAGTTTAATTATAAGGTTCACTATTTACAAACATAGGTATTGCTCTTAAGAAATCAAATAAAATGTATTTTACAATGTATTTAATTAATTATGATGGGCACCCAGTTGCCAGTTCCTTACGTGCCGGCAACCCGTTTTGCATCTGTGTGTGGAAGGTCCGAATGGCCGCCTTCTGCAGGAATCGACGGGACGCCACTGGCCGGGGAGACGCTTTGCCCAAAGTGATTTGCAGGGGAGCCAACCTTCGCGCTCGAATGTCACGTCCGACGTTGAAAACCGCGTGCAGCTGCAAATTTAGGTTATTTCTAATATATTACGTTTTTCGCCTTACGACACCGGGCTAGCGTTGTGAATCTCGGGGATACTGTGAAGTGGCAGTGCGAATTGCGGCCGGAGGAGAAGTCATCGGCGGCGTCTTCCACCTGGGGGACCGCTTCGTGTCTTCGGCCCAAGATAGATTAAGATCGTTGCGGCGCGGTCGCTCTCCGGTGTTACGACAGGAAGATGTTTGAGACGGTGAGTACAAACCTGTAGTCAAACAGAAATTAAGTGCAATCTTACAGGGGGCCTTCTAGGCCGAGCAAATAATGTGTTAGGAGCTGGATTTATTTAGTGATACCAAATTGACGTATGAAACGTCCTGGTTGTTTAACCCTCGTTTCGAATACGTCTTCCAGGAAATTTTGGTATAATTATTTACTAGCGTCCTCCAGGAGATGTTTCAACAATTATTAGTTCGGGATATTCACAAGTGTTAAATTAAACAGCGAAACGGTTTCCCATTCGTGGGCGTCGTTTCTTAAAGCTGTTTATTCGGGGAACGGGTTCAATTAAAGCTTAGCTAGGAACACGGTCTCCAAGACTGGAGGCTTCGGGTTCGATCGTAGCTACGGGAAAATACTAATGACAGGACGGGTAAAATTCTCTCTAAACGGTCGGGTAGGATCAGGATTGGGGATGATTTGGGGCTGGAAGGATACTGGAATGTATGCGGATGAATGTATGAATGAAGTCTGCCCCTGAATGTGGACGAGAAGCGGCTTTTATAGCTCTTCTTCGTGCTTCGTGCATCAAGCCACCACCTCGGGCCTTCTAAGTGGGAGAGCAGCGCAATACGTGGAGCAGGGATCTCTTGATGACGTAGCCGGCCGCGCGTGCGAAAAATTCAAACTTGTAACGTAGAAATCGCTAGGCTGGAATGCGCGAATTGATTTTAATTCACAAAAACGCGTTTCGACTGGGCGAATCGTTACAAATGGAGGTGATCGAAGCCTATGGACGCTCTGAATATGTAGTTGCCATCTACAGAAGTAAAGCAAAAATCATTCAAATGACAAGCTTCATGTGCGACATTGGGATAAACAAGTGTTTTACAGTTTATTGTGTACTAATTGTTGTGTTTTGTTTCAGCGAAAGGGTGAATTTGGTCCCGAGTCCTCCGTCCACCGAATTATCGTCTTCCTCAGACCAAGATGAAGAAAATGCCAATAATCAAGATGAAGAAAATTCCAAGGTAATATAATAATTTGGGTAATGTAATAGTAATTTACGATGTAAGTAATGTTTTAACCCGAACAAGTTATCGAAACAGTGATAGCTTTTGTATTTTCAGACGAAAAGA